>JAFVLL020033237.1:0-28973 GCA_021397915.2 Tor tambroides | reverse complement strand
ATTGAAAATTCAAAGACTCTTGGTTACATTCATTACCAGCATTACTTCATATATGAAACGAGATGAACGACCCCATTGTTTTGACCTTATGTTATCCTTGTGAAGCCAAGCCAAACCGTGCATATGAATTTCGCAGCGGTTCTCATTTGAAAAGTTTTTTTTTGGCATTTGAATAATGTATCATTTTCAATGCTGAAATAGCTATGTTTGCATTTTTCCCCCTCCACTCCACCATTCTCCTCCTTCCCTCAAAATAGAATGCAGAAGAGGGTTGTTGCTATGGTGATACATCCACTGGCTTTTGCAAGACATTTATAGCCACGCAATCCACGGGGGATTTAGCTCCCTGTAACTTTCTGTAATTTCCAATCTAATTATATCCCGCTGCTGTGGCTGGGCTGGAACAGTGCATGGGTGATCTGGGATTGAGCTTTTGGCTCGCTTCTCCCCATATGGTGACAGTGCAGTGTGCCGTTACCCATGAAAGCAAAGGCTTTAGCATGAAATGTCATTTGTTTGCATGAATATACAGATGATATCATGTTAAAGGCCCCTATGTGAGTGTCTCGTTGAGGTGTGTAGGACTGGGGTTTGTGTTGGCATGCTGTGCTGATGGCAGATCATTCACGTAGTACAGAAAAGTCTTGAATGGTGTTCTGCTTTAACCCTTTCAGCCTTTAACCCTTTATAATTAATAAACTATCAAATTAAAATCCATGTTGGGTTTGATTAGTCAGGCTATGGACCAGTTTTTTTTTTTTAATATTGTAATCTTTATTAATATTTAGATTTTTTTCTGTACATATTTTCATTTTTTTTGTTTTAGTTTTTGTTTAAGGTTTAGTATTTTTTTTTTAAATTAATTTTCTTATTTTTTGTATTTTTATTTAGCTTTATTTTTATTTCAGTATTAGTTTTAGTCATTTTAATAATTCAACATTAAATTACTTCAGTTGCCAAGAAAAAGTATAGTTTTATAATTAACGTTTCTTTTAACCTTTTAACCTTTTACATTTTTTCTATGAATATTTATATTTTATTTTTTTAAGCAGTTTAATTTATTTTACGCATTTCAGTTATTTTAATAGTTTTAGATTTAGTTAACAATAACAACAATGCTGGAACATTTTTTCAAAAAATGTGTATGTTTACTTTACAGATGCAGTGATTATTAAAATTCTGGCTGATATACAGTTAACAATATTAAAATTCTAACACAACAACAACAACAAAAAAGCTTTAAAAGCTACAAGTGAATGTAGGTATCACAACATTATAATGTACAGAATGAAAAAAAAAAATAGATATTGGTCCAGAGATTTGCTAAACATTGCATTTAATAGTATTTTTAAAGAGTAATTGTGAACATTAGATGACAGATAAGGTATTCTATAAATGTGAAAATACAGTAAATAAGCAGCACAATTAAATATACAGTATTAACTGATATATTTTAGTTTTCGTCATTTTAGTAATTCAACCTAAATTTATTTCAGTTGCCAAGAAATTAAAGTGTATAGTTTTATAATAATAGTTTTCTTTTAACTTTTTAACATTTTTTATGAATACTCAAGTATGTCATCATCGAGTAAGTACATAAGTTCATTTAAACTCATGAATTTATTAGACTTATCTCTGATTTTCTAATCCACTATTTTTGCCAAGTGATTTAGTTTTTGCAGTATATGCACAGTGGTTACTGTGCAAACCCACTTCATTTTCCTTTGTAATGTTAGTTGTAGCATTTTATTCAAATTCTCATTGCCTTCAGAAACACTTTCACAAATCAACCTAGTTCAGCTAGTAAGATGTCTCAGAAGCGCTGGCGGTAACTAGGGGAAACAACTTTGGTGAAAACTACAGCTACATCATCACCTTCTGTGCCCTACTTTTCCTGGTCTAAACAACAATAAAAATGCTTACGAACTGAAGAGACCTTAAACTCTAAAGCAGAATCAGTGGTGTGAAAATAGCACAGTAACCACTGTCAAATTGGCACACTTGGTTGTCTGAGCCGAAATTCAGATCAACAAATTAACAAAAGTGTCATTCAACTCAGACTGCATGAATAAATCATCATGTCGAGAATGTCTCAGGTTGAATGAAAAGCTGTCAGACCGTATTTCAGCCTGTAAGACCCGGTCTGGTTCTTGTAGAGCGCAAGCGGGCACCTGATAAATGTAGGGTGGAGGCCTGCTGACCACAACATCCTGTCATCTCCACTGTCATTTTCTGCTTCATTACGGCCACAGATATTCATTTAATATGACTCCTCCATGAGCAGCTGTGTCTCTACAAACTCATCACCACTCCCGGTCACCAATGATCAGAAGAGCCGACTCAAATCCAAAGGCCTGTCTTCAGGGTTTAGTTGCATGAGTGATATGACATGTTGTAATACAAGTTAGGTTAGACATGAGTAATACATTAGTCAGACATTAGACTCTCGGAGCGCTTGTACAATACGTGCAGTCAACAGCTGATGAAGTTACAGTAGGATGCATCAATATACAGTACAGGCATCAAATGCAAACCACAGACAAATACTTTTAGGTGATGTGGGTTATTTCTGTGCTGCTATTGATTGTTTTCAAATTGTTTTCCTGAAAGTTGGTGTGTACAGTACTTACAGTAAGTATGTTGGAAAAAGAGGTAAATGTCACATGATTTTAGCTGATGTTGACTTTTTATAATACTGATAGAAGAGTACTTTCTACTAAACATTTTCGAGCAACAAAGGAGAAAGATTTTTTTAAACGAAAATAAAAACCTAACATTGGTCTCAATTTTTTAAAAAGACTATCGATATGAGAGCTGTAAGTCAGCTTATCATCGAGCCAGATACCAAGATATTTATAAGATGCAACCCTTTCAATCTGTGTACCATTTAAAGTTTGAATCATAAAATCATTTAATGATGATCTGGACCATGTAAAAATAATGTATGTAGTTTTTTAGCATTCAACACTAATTTTAAGTTATCAAGAGAAGTCTGAAATGAATTAAGAGCATTCTGTAAAGAGTCAATTGTCACTTTTAAAGATGGAGCTCATTAAGTTCATTTATATAGATAGAAAATAAAATTGGTCCCAGAATTGATCCTTGAGGAACACCTGTCTTCACTATTAAAGGAGCAGAAACATAATTATCTATGGACACACATTGAGTCCTTCCAGTCAAATAATTAGAGAACCACTTCAACACTACACAGTACAACCAATGTTGTTTTGGTCCATATAATGAAAGTCAAATGGTTTTCATTATATGGAGGGGGAAAAAAACAGTTAAAACATTCTTCTTTTGTTTTCCTCCGAAGAAAAGGTCATACAGATTTGAACCAACATGAGAGAGAAAATAAACACTGAACTTTCACTATACCGTTCAAATAACTGGGGTCAAACTAATTTTACTTTCTATTCATCCGAAAATCCACAAAAACATTAAGCAGAACTGTTTTTTAAAATTGATAGTAAGAAATGGTTTAGATTTCTTTAGATAATGATGTAGTCTTTATTGATATTTAGATTTTTTTAATATTTTCAATTTTTATTTTAATTAAGTTTTAGTAATATTTTTAAGTTTTGTGATTTTTATTTTTTAATATTTCTATTTAGCTTTATTTTTATTTCAGTTTTTGTTACATTTTAGTAATTCAGTATAAACGGTTGCCAAGAAACTAAATTTATTAGAAAAAAATTATAGTTTGATAATTGTAGTTTTTGATTAACTTCTTATGTTTTTCAATGAATATTCTTTTATATTTGTGTATATATTTATTTATTTATTTATTTTTATTTTAAGCATTTCAATTATTTTAATAGTTTTAGATTTAGTTGACAATAACAACACTGCAAAGGACCATGCAGTGATTATTAAAATTCTGGCTGATACAGATAAGCTAATAATTATTATTAATTATGGCCTTTAACAGATAAATGCCCAATTTTAAAGTTCTATAATATTTTGTCAAAAAATCACAACATTATAACGTATGTTTCAACATGCGAAACAGAAGATTGGAGTAATGATGCTGAAAAATCAGCTTTGCATTACAGGAATTAATTACATGTTTTAAAGTATAAATTAGTTATTTTTAATTGTTATAATATTTCACATTATTACTGTTTTTGCTGTATGTTTGATATATTTGTATGTGAGTATGTGTGCATGCATACACACACACACACACACACATCTTAAAGATGCCTAGTCCTAGTTTAATTTACAGTATGAACAGCTGTAATAAACTGCATTTAATTACGGCTCTCGTTGAAACTGTTCTGATGAAGGATCTCATATAAAGCCAAACGATATTTAATTAGTGGCGTAAACAGCAGCGATGCTTGTGCCAGAAGATGATGTCATTCCCACACAGGGAGATGAAGAAGAGGCGGAGGGAAGCATCTTTTATTTATACAGTAAAAGCATAACATTTAATGAGGAGATTAAGTGATATATTATGATTATGTGACACTGACAATAAGAGCAGTATTCTTTCTTATCATGACTGAAATCTCCTGTATATGAGAATAAACAAAGCCAACTGGGATCAGTATGAACTACAATATTTGGTCTGTCCTGTTTCATTAAACTGTGCATGTTTGTTTAATGGCCTGTTTGAATAGTCTGATATGCA
This sequence comes from Tor tambroides, assembly GCA_021397915.2. Lineage (NCBI taxonomy): Eukaryota > Metazoa > Chordata > Actinopteri > Cypriniformes > Cyprinidae > Tor > Tor tambroides. The sequence continues at coordinate 24,337 of JAFVLL020033237.1, read as the reverse complement.
TTATATAATTTTTGAGAGCATGCACAATTAATGGTCATTAAATATTACTTGCATTACTGTTATCCTCTTACAAAGTAAATGCAGTATAAAGCAAAACATGATTTACTTTGTGATATGAGCAAAATACTTCAATTAAACACTGATGAGAGCGGTGCAAACAGGATTAAAACTCTTAAGAGCTGTTCACACAGAAAGTGTTTTTTGCATTCCATGCACTGTGCTGCTTTGCCATTGTTTTGCTGTGTATGCAGACACTAGAAAAATGTGCTTGACCATTGCGCTCTTTTGGAGCATCTTAAGCATGACACAGCATGCTAAAAATGCCGCCTTTATGCATTATGCATTCATGTCCCCTGAAATGATGTCCACTCACAAGAGATGAAGACTCCAGTCATATCAATAGCCTAATAAAAGCTTGCTTGAAGTAGGTCATTTCATGGGGGTCGCCTTATTAAGGTCACATGACCATCCAAATCACATTGTATCTTTGTAATACACCTGTTATAGGTGTGGTATAAATACTTGGCTGCTAATAGCAAATTTCTACAATGAGATTAGTAGCTAAAAAAAGTTTACTTTTGCGTGATGCTACATCCACACCACTAGGTGTCAGTATATTTTCAGGATGGCTCATATCGATAGATAGATAGATAGATAGATAGATAGATAGATAGATAGATAGATGCACAGATGTTCCTACATTTTTCTAAGAGACATTTTAGAACAAAAGTTATTGATATTTGCACGTGTTTCTAATTCTTGCCGATTTAAACATTCCTGCATTTTAAACCATTCAAGCACATGAAGAGGCTAAAGAGAATTCAGTTAAAGTGCTGTTTCATACAGAGGCGTGTTTCATACAGAGCACAAACGCAGAATTGATTCCTTATTAGTGTCTCCTTGCGATGGAACGGACACATACACAGAAAATGACCTCAAAATACCCATTTCGGCAAGTGTTCTTAGTCAACTATGTCTTAAGTCAAGTGAACATAAACAGAAATGAATCAGATGTGTGTCATTATATTAGATCAGTGCATCAGATTTTAAAGGGACAACAGCCTATAAAAACCTGCTGCTCTCTGTCTCCTTAATGTTAAACAAACAACAGAACACAACTTTAACAAAGATTAATCTATATTTAATTTATACAGTGAACACTATGCAGTGTTCTTTTACACTTATGTATTACATTTCTGTGCATGAAAACTAATATTAGACTTTACATTATTTGTAGCTTTGTTATATTTTATTTATCTATGTTAATTTGTTTATTTTGTTCTTATTTTATTACTAACGGTTCACTTGTCTTAAAAGGAGACCTAATATGCCCCTTTTTACAAGATGTAATATAAGCCTCAGGTGTCCCAGAATGTGTCTGTGAAGTTTCAGCTCAAAATACCCCACAGATCATTTATTATATCATTTTGAAAATGCCAATTTTGAGTGGAAGCAGAAACAGGCTGTTTTCGTGCATGTCTCTTTAAATGAAAATGAGCTGCCGCTCCCCGCCCCCTTTTCCAGAATAGGGCTGTGCCTTTACAGCTCATTTCTCGGATCTCTGGAAAAAAAAACATCTGTTTGATTTTGATTATCATGTCTATCACACTGAAACCATGTGTTTTAAACCATAGTTTAAACTAATATACGTATATACGGTTTTCTGAGTGCACATGCGCTTAGAAAGTGGCTGTCACACGGCATGTAATTATTGCTCCTAAACTGTCAAATACACACAAGGTTTTCTCAAAAACGCACAAAATTTACATAAACACAGTCGGTAATGTCTGTGAAGGTAAACAGCTAGGAAAGAAATTGCATGTTTATATGCAGGATTAAAAAAAAGAGCGGGTGGATTTTTTTCATTATAAGGTGGTTGTTTGCACACACTGCCAACATACATTAATGTTCAAACAACATGTAAAAGTTAATTTTGCATAATTGGTGTCCTTTAATGTTTGACCTTTATTGGTTATGCTTTTATTAGTTTTTGCTGTGGTATCGAAGAAGTACTTAAAGTGTTCTTTAAATAATAATTTTTTAAAAAATTGCTCACCAAAAAACGATCTGATTTGTGACCCGTCGTATGATCTGAACATGCGATATGTGATCCGTCGCAATCCTACTCTTTTGACTTGTTATTTGAAGAAAAAATACAATCACAGAAGTTTTTGATCTTGCTGATTTGTCCACAGTGAGGTTCAGCTGATATCTTTTTTTATTCAGGCTAGTTAAATTCATTTTGGGCAACTGAAATCTTAAAATAAACCTGCCCGATGGACTGCCAGGGATTTAGAAATTTTGCCAGCCCTGAAATTTATTAATTTCACCTACTGTACTTGCTGAGGCCACATTTCTCAGCTTCATTTAGTTTAACTTGATGTGCTAAAATATCAAAAAAATTGAATTTGAAAATTGAACTTAAAAACTACTAACTACTGAATTGAAATAAAAATGACTAAAAACTATAGACATACATAAAATTTATATATGAAAATCATTTAGAATATGTATAAAGAATATTATCTCAATGATACTAAAATTAACGTTCATACACAGATTTCACGCACAAATTCGTACATATGCTTGGCTCGTGAATGAGAAGCACCAAGCGCACCTTTATGAATGCTAGAGAAACCAAGAATATTGTTCCCATTTGATGTTCTTCCAACATTTGATAGCAATTTGTTCGCAATTAACACCAGCTGAGAGTTTAGCAAATAAAATGGGGGAAATAAACAAACAGCAGATGACATCAAGCTCCTCAATTACATGTCGGTGGCCAGATTGTCTTGTTCATTACTCCTCCTGCAATGCCCATCTCAGCAGATGGAAGTCATCATTACCGAAGCTTTCGCTCGAAGACCGACGTCGCGCACACACACACACACACACACACACACTCTTCGAAAGCTCTGTTTGCTTTTTCCTACCTCATTGATTTTGTTTATTGTTTGTCTCTCGGCACTGGGAGGCCTTTTTTAATGCATGATGCAGGAGTGTTCCAAATTTTTCTATTAAGTGGGTCATCATTTCCTATGGACTCCTGAAAGACAAAAGAGCTTTTGTGCATCTCTTCCTGCAAGGCAAAAGCCCCCCGTTCTCCTGTTGTATGCGCATTAGAAAGCGTTTCTGGAAAACAATGTCTATGATTAATAATGGAAGATTGTGTGGGGATTTGAATACAAGGAGCGCACGTGTACCTCAGTTGGAACGAGCCGAGCGTGTCTGTATGCCACAATGAATAAAGTCACATTCTGCGTGTGATCTGGTTTGAAGGTCTGAGTGTTTAAAATGGACATTTTTGCCCCTGGAGCTTGAGTCTATGCCAGTGACTCAGCCCTGTAACTAATAAATGACGTCGAGTACATGTGCTATTCAGGACACTTCGCTTTAAAGCAAGGAAACACTTTGAACGAAACCCAGTTTGTGATTTTCTTGCTTACTTTCGAAGATACTATGACTGATGAAACTGGAAGACTGTTATGGCTGCTGAAAATGCAATAGCATTTCTGCATGCAGGATCAAGACCTTGTCCTGAAACAACATTCCTATTAACTAACCAGCTTTTGGGATTAGTTTAGGGTTAAGGTTACGCTTAGGACTGGGATTACTGGCTTGAACTGCATTTTTGTCAGCCTTTTTTCATTTTTACCTTTTGATTTTAGGGGTAGTAAAAGGTTCTTGTTGAGGTTAGGAATTGTTCCACTAACATGTCTTGGCTTGGCTAAATTATGTTGACGAGCAAACTGTGTGCATTAGCTTTCTCAGATGTTTTTACACCAGAAATTTTATCCTTACAAACAAAAAGCTGTGCATAAATCTTCAGAGGCTCGTTTCAGAAAGGATGTTAAGTGAAAACTCTGAGTATGTTAACCCTGAAATAAGGGAAACTGGGTTTTCCATTTCAGAATGGGAGGTTTGTCAAACCCGAGAAAGCTGGGTAAGTTGAGCCAGTTTCTGAAAGAGAGGTAATTTATACTCCGAGTCAGTTACCATGGTAACTCACTCTGTGAGTCGGGAGCAGGTTTTCTTCGTAAACCCAGAGTTTCTTTCGGTCTCCTCCCCCTTTTTAAAGCGTAAGCAATGTTTATTTTTGTCTTATTTCAAGTACAAATATCTAAAAATTCTTAAGTCAAGATACATTTTCTATATAAGAAAAATGATTTAAGATATTTAGTCTTGTTTCCTGGGGAAAACAAGTGCATTTTAAGTGCATTTTAAAAAAACATGTAAAAACATGTAAAATTGTCCGCCATAAGGTAAGAAAAATAATCTTAATGCAAACGGAAACAAGATTATTTTTAATTTCTTACCCCATTGGCAGATAATTTGCACAATAAAAAAATAAAAAAATGCACTCAAATTAGTTGAGGTTTTTTTCTCTTTCTTTTCCCCCCCATCAAAACAAGACTAAATATCATGTAATTTTTCTCATGTAGAAAATGCATCTTGATTTAGGAATCTTCAGATATTTTGACTGGAAACAAGAAGACAAAAACACTAACTAAGAAAAGTATTTTTTTGCAGTGCAGGTATTCATTCAGTGCGCAAATGTCATCATGCAGACACCATCAAAGTAACAAAAATGGCATCTCCTTTTATACAAGATCCTGTAGATGATGAGGCTGCATTAATTCATAGGCATTTTTTTTTTTTTGCCATATTCACATGGATATTTATTTGAGCGGTACCATTTTTAAATGGTAGTTTTCTAACATTGGAGATGCAGAGCGCATTAGTAAGGCCGCTGCATGCAGAGCGGTAAGGTAAGTGTGCGTTGCTTTCACGCTCTTTATGAGAATTTTTGTGTTATTTCCTGCATGGGCACAAGCCCGTCAAAGGGGAGTTGCACAGGAGTGCAGGTCAGTTTGTTGTAGAAATCTATTTAAATGAGGCTAATCTGGTAAATGATGTCCACTTGATAACATCTTGCTGTGACCTCTGGAAGTATCCCAATAATTAGAATTTCCTTTAGGATTTCCAGTGTGGTTGGATGCATTAATGACACGCATATTCCCATCATCGGACCTACTGAAAATGAAACGGATTACTGTATGGAATGGAAGGATGCCAGATGGAGGGGTAGTACGAGATATATGCTGTAACCACCACCACAGCTGGTAAATAAACAAATTATTCACAATTTATTTGGGCATCTTTATTTCCTATACAAAAGCAACAGTTATTCTTTCCAAAACTTTTTAAAAACTTCCACTACTCCTCTTACAGCATCTTCTCTGCATCTGTCAGTGGTGCTGCTGCAGGTTGTCCCCTCATTTTGCAAGCCTCTGCCTTGCTGAGAACAAGTCAGATGTTAATTTCATTACTCTAATTAAGAAATGTAATAGGTTGGATATTAGAGAATATTTAATTATGTGAAAAGAGCGTTAGACTGCATATGTGGAAAAAGCTGCTGCGCATTGAAATAGACACTGAATGATATTTAATATGTCAAATGTTTGTAATGTCATGTAGCATACACCCATGAGCCTTTTATGCTTAAAGCTTTACCTTGACTGAATTGTGTTTTTACTTCTTTTCTTTGTTTATGCCATGGGATACCATGAAAATGAATAGTTCAATAATTTACACTTTTCACTTCTGATATTATAACAGTGGTTAAGAATTCAACTTTGTCTTTTTGTCGGATGCTGTTGCCATGGTGAATCATAATTTTGGAGCTCCACTGATCATGACTTCTCATAGTCACGGCGCACACGCTAAACTCAGAGTCAGCCTACTCAGAGTGAATTGAACTAACACAATTCAGCTGTTCTGAAACCGAAAACTCTGAGTTTCTCTTCTCACGGAAAGTCAACTCAGAGTTGGTTGAACCTCCTTGTTGACTTTGTCCAGCACAAAATGTGAAGGATATTTTAATTTAACAAGATCTGAGTGTTTGTACGGTATATTAAAAAATTAATTCATTTTGTGATTCCAGAAAACCCGATCTCATGAAAGTGTCTATAAATAGTACGCCAAATAAAAACAAAAACTCGTGGTACCGATACGCAAAAATGGACTTTGGCGTGTATATGCTATACGCAATGGGTAGGATTAGGGTTGTGGGGTAGATGCGTATCATATGCACACGAAAACTGCGTATTATGTGCACGCCAAACACGTGCGTATCATATGAACGCCAAAGTCCATTTTTTACGTATCAATACCACGAGTTTTCGTTTTATTTGGCGTACTATTTATACGCATTTTCATGATACTGGGCTCCAACCAGAAGATCCAAGACTTTGATTCGGTATCAGTAAAAACAATAGTTATTAAGTGAAAAAACTTCCACCTTGGAAATTTCCTAAGGCCCCCAGTGGGCCCCGGTCCCCTTCTTGAGAACTAGGATGTCTGTCAAAAATTTGAGAGAAATAAGAATTTGTGTTTTTATTATTATGTATTTTTAGGAACATCAAAGTTAATGGTAAAACTGTTCTGGAATTAAGTGTGAAAAGTGCTATAAAAAGAAATTTGCTTCTCTTCAGTTAATATACATAATTCTAGTTAGTAGAAGTTTAAAAAAACACTTAGATAATATTGTAAATAATGTTTTTTAAATAATTTGGTTTGCCTTTGGCACAGTAAAAATATAAATCCAATTATTTAATTAAAAAAATTATTAACAAATCAAATTTAATAACACTTACTTACAAAATAAATAGGTCTTCATCTGCTTTTATGCTTAGGAAATGGAGTCCCTCGCAAGGGGATCATCATATTTGGGGTTGTTTGCGTTAAAACATTTTGAAAGTAATTGAATAAATCACAGATTTAAAGACCCCATGAAGACAAAACTGAAGTTTTCTGGCTTTTAGTCCGCATTTGTAAGCTTCGAGGTCATCGAAATGCTAGTCCACTCCTAAAAGTTGACAAAAAGAACTTTTTGCAGATACATATTTCAGGAGTTTTTGTTGTTTCGTTCAAACCTGACAAAGTTGACAAATTATGTAACCAAAACTTTGACGCTTCAAAAGTTCATAAAGACAAGATAAAATTATTCCAAATGAATCGATTGATTTGGTTTGATCCAAGCTTTCTGAAGAGACACATCAATTAATAAACAGATTCAATTTAGGCTTTTATTTTCTTAGAAACATTGATCAGTGCACATACATAGAGCACAGCAAATATGGCCAACGGAGGCTCAAAAGTGCTTGCTCGACGTGTGAGAAACAATGAGGTTTGTTCTTGCAGTCACACAAACATATTTGAGCTTTTGCAAGAAACAGTGAGGTTCGTTCTTGTGTCTTATCTAAAGTCTAATTACTTCAGAATGACACGAGGGTGAGTAAATGATTACAGTATTGTCATTTCCGTGTGAACTATCCCTTTAAGGCTCTTGGCTTTTTTAAGACCTTGATATGTCCTTCATGAAACCATTTCATGGGTCTTTAAATCAAGCCCACAGTTCATTGCATCGCTCTGTGTGGCTATTTGACAGTATTTCACAAAATGTATATGTTAGGGAGCAACTGATAATGCAAACCTTTGTAATAATCTGAGTGAGTGATTTTAAAGGACACATTTATATCTCGCCCTGGCCATGTAAAGTTTTTTGTTACACCTTACTCTCCCCACATGAATGAACTCCATAAAGTCAAGTAAAATTTATTTGTATAGTGCTTTTCACAAAATACATTGTTTCAGAGCAGCTTTACAGAAAATGTTAATATTTAGATTATCTTCATGTCTTTATTTAGCAGATTAGAGCTGGGCAATAATAGAGTCAATTTTTTGTGACGATATAAGCAATCAAGATGTTGAGATATTGTATATCAATCCACACTAGTATATCCAACTTTATATATGTGACCCTGGACCACAAAACCAGTCATAAGGGTCAATTTTTCGAAATTGAGATTTCTACATCATCTGAAAGCTGAATAAATAATCTTTCCATTGATGTATGGTTTGTTAGGATTGGACAATATTTGGCCGAGATACAACTATTTGAAAATCTGGAATCTGAGGGTGCAAAAAAAATCAAAATATTGAGAAAATCGCCTTTAAAGTTGTCCAAATGAAGTTCTTAGCAATGCATATTACAGATCAAAAATGAAGTTTTAATATATTTACGGTAGGAAATTTACTAAATATCTTCATGGAACATGATCTTTACTTAATAACCTAATGATTTTTGGCATAAAAGAAAAATCGATAATTTTGACCCATACAATGTATTTTTGGCTATTGCTACAAACATACCCCATCGACTTAAGACTGATTTTGTGGTCAAGGGTCACATATAAGAGCAGGGTGATGATATAGCTGTATATGTAGTATGTATGCATGTATGTTTCCATAATAAAGCTTGCTCCAGTGAAAAAGTTTATCCCTTGTTGTTCTCTCACATCAAAATCCACCAAAATATTTGTTTAGAACTGTTTTGGACTGTTTGTAAACAGTGCTTGATCTGTGCTTATTTCTCTCCTGAATCAGACAAAACAACTTATTCACTGGAGAAAACAATATTATGGATAGAGGACTGAAGCAACTGTTTGAAGTTACAAATGCTTTAATGACAGATTTGTTTCTTATAAACATGCAGCTTTTCACTTCAAAAGACGTTAAATGATGGATGTTTTTATTAGTGCTGTCAAACGATTAATCGCATCCAAAATAAAAGTTTTTGTTTACATAATATATGTGTACTGTGTATATTTATTATGTACAGTATAAATAAATACATACACATGCATGTATATATTTAAGAAAAATATGCTATGTTTATACAGTATATTAAATATATTTATAAATTATATTAATATAACTATATATGTAAATACATGTAAATATTTTCAAAATATACTGTATCTGTGCATTTATATATACGTAATAAATATACACAGAACACATTATGTAAACAAAAACTTTTATTTTGGATGCAATTAATCGTTTGACAGCACTTCAGATTTGTTCTGATGAAGAAACAAACTCATCTACATCTTGATTAGCATGAGAGTAAATTTTCAGCGGATTTTCATTTTTAATTCATTACTAATTAATTAATTCACATTATTAAAGAGAATATAAAGAGATGTGCGAGAGTTGTGCTGATAAATGATAAACTGTTCCATGGCTTTCTGTATACAGCATACAGCACTTAGATACGCTTTAAAAAAAAATCAGACTACCCAGCTGTCGGTTTCCCCTAAGGACCGGTCACTTTCTGCTAGATAACCTGATTACTTCTGTGTCCTGTGTGTTTTCAGATGGTTTAAGCCGAGCGCACAGGCGTTCAGCAGCACGCGGCGGAGAGGAGGAGCCGGGCTGGCCAGCGGGCGTGTGAGCTACGACTACAGTAAGTCAGTGATGTGTGTCTGCTGTGTGGTATGCGGACAGGCATGTGGGCATTGACACGCTGGTTCCTCCCCTCCATCTGATTAATGGCTGTGTGAGAAAGCAGCCACCCTTTCAGGCCCCTCAGACTTTCCAAAATAAACAACTCCTGCTCTCTGGATTACTATCGATCCGAGCCGCCGCTGAAAACGAGCGTGCAAGGGTGAGATCTCTTTCCCCCCATTTTTGCTTTCCCTGTAATCTGTCCTTCTCTCACTTCATCTCCAGCCTTTCAATCCATCACTCAGACAATCATCTTGTCTTTCACCCTGCAATTGTGGTTCACCTGGAGTTGATGTCTTTGTCTCTTTTTGGAGGTAATCCTTTTATTTATATGACGAACGTTGTGCTTAACTACTGTAAAAGCATTTAAATCCCACTAAAAAGAAGTATGACTGCCAGTGGAGGGATAATGTTATGAATGTCAGAGATCTATAATGCCCTTGGCATCTTCTCAGCAGATTGGTATGTCGTCTTCTGCTGAAGCCAGTTATTATAGCCTCCTGAGAAACGCAGCGCACAGAGAGGCCGGCTTCTGCATGGTGTTCAAAATATGCTGTGTTTTTTTACCCATTCCTTGCATATTTTCCCCCAGCCAGTGTCTGAGTGGTCAGTTGACTGCCATCGTCTCATATAGATGGGTTTGCATAAGGTCTGGTCCACTTATTCTGGCCAAGAACCACCCACTTGAGAAGAAAATGAGAAATGACTGCCTATATAGCAAACCAATTATAGCTTGTTTTGGTTTTATATGATGTTTATAATAGATGGTAATGGAAATAGTCAAATAATTACACAGCAGTGTATAGAAAATCCAGAAGTATAATTACTGGGAAATTACTTTCTTCCCTTTGTTTTTGTAACCTGGATTTCTTTCTGTCCAATACTGACTATCATGGACATAAATTTTGTGAACAAGAGCAGAATATATAGTTCTGCTCATGGATATGTACTCTACCATTCAAAAATGTTCACCAGGGCTGAATTTCTTTTATAAAAAAAAATAAATAAAAAAAAGTAATGTTATAAAATCATATTGCAATTTAATATAACTGTTTTGTATTTTAATATATTTTAAAATGTTTAATATATTTTAAAATCTTAAAATTTATTTCTGTGATGCAAAACTGAAATTTCAGCATCATTACTCCTTTTATAACATTATAAATGTCTTTACTGTCACTTTTGATCAATGTAATACAGAATGTTGAAAATGTATTTTATATATATATATATATATATATATATATAATATGCCAGCCATCAGTCTGGTAAAAAGAAAGAAAACCTGCAACCTGGTATCATTTCTGAGCAAACTGGTAAGAATACGCACATGATGAGACCAATCAGATTATAGTTGGTGGTTTTGATCATAATTTTAGCTTCTATGATTTCAGCACAAATCACAGTGTCGGAGTATTTGGTCAGGACTGCACGATTGTGACAAAAGCCATAATTGTTGATTATTTCCCTTGATAATGCAATCACAATAATTTCAGTAAATAAAAATAACTTTTAAAATACATGGCCCAGACCAATTTTTTGTAGGCTGCACATCCAAACCAACCCAAGAATCTGGATGTTGTTCAATAACTTCATTGCTGTTTTATACATCAGTAAATCGAGGCCTTTAACCACTGTGAACAAGAGTGCAACATAAAGCACATTTACAGTGGTGGCCAAAATTGTTAGAGCACTTGGCATATTTAAGAGGTTTCAGTTGTTGAATCAGTACCCATAAAACGAATTATTGCCGGAACTACCTGCGACGGAAGGAATCTGCTGGAACATTGAAAATGATGGACTGGCCTCCTCAAAGTCCGGACCTCAACCCCATTGAGCAAATTTGGGGCGAGTTGGAAAATAAACTGGACAGATCTATTTTACATTCAAAGGAAAGCCTTTGGCTTGAGTTGCAGAAGGCATGGGATAACATTAGTGTTGAAGTTCTTAGGAAATATATTGATACCATGCCAGAGAGATGTGCTGCTGTAATGTGATACATAGGCCTAATTGTGCCTACTATTAATTTCAGATAGCCTACACCATTTTTTTTAGTAGGCCTGTGCCTAAATGAAATGCTGCAGTTGACACTTTTTACAGTTATCTGCAGCAGCCATGGTCATAAATCTGACTAGTTCTTTGATTTATCACCCTGTAATTGATACATAAACACATTCTCCACTGCAGCATTAAATTTACCGGCATAACCGATTGTCCTCGAATCGGCACGTTGACGGTTATGCCACCTGCAGCCTCCGTAGAGCCTCTGGTGAGCAGGGCTTTCCCCTGAGCCACAGACAATGGCATCTTTTGAGTGCACGAGACGAGCACTAGGACCCAGAGAGCGCTGTGTGTGTGTGTGTTTGGGGTGCTCTTCCTGTCTGGGAGGAAAGACGGCACTGTTTTTACTGGGAAAAGCGCGCGAGGCTGTTTGTTCCGTGTGAAATCGGGAGGGAATGGCGTGAGACAAAAGTTTGCCATGGGTTTGAAAGGAAACGCCACAGTTTTGTCATTAACTTCTCATCTGTTAGACCATCTGAGGAACCTCAGGAGCGTTTCTGTGGGGAAGACAGGTTTACCACAGACTGCTTGTGATCTCTGTGATAGCCTGGACAGATGGTGGTAGGCGTGTGTGTGTGTGTGGTATGTTGTGTCTGTCAGGCGGAAAACTAGTTAAGAGAGGCAGATCTGATGAGGAGCACAGCAACAGCAGAAAGACGCCTCGGTCTGACTGGCTCTACACAGCTGATTGTACACATGGACGCTGAGCGCTTTTAATCGCGCTGCCACGTGTGTGTGTGTGTGTGTGTGTGTGTGTGTGTGTGTGTTAATGTTAATGTGTGTGGAGTCTGTTTACACTTTTGGGACGCTGGTTTGGATTCTTGGGTGACTGTATCACAGTGTTATCTGCCAGATTGTTTTTCCATTTTTGGTATTAAGGCTGTTTTGTTGTGCTCAGTTTAAGTGTATTTGGTCATTTTGGGAATGAGTGTTTGGGTCAAAGGTCCCCACAGGACTGTAAAACCTGAAATCAGCTACAATATTTGATGACCGGTCAGCAGGTCCCGTGAGGAATATGATGTAATAATTCTGTCATATTTGCTCACCCTCAGGTTGTTGCAAACCTGTGTAACTATCTTTGTTTTGAAGAGCACAAAGATATTTTGAAGATTGTTGGTAATCAAATAGTTTTGGTCCATTATATGGAAGAAAAAACACAAAATCTTCTGTGGAGAAACCCTGCTCTGAGCGAACCTAATGCGAGAGAAAACACAGATGTTTTTGCTTTTTAAAAACCTGCTTCTCATTTCAGGCGAATTCTCTGCTTCTATATTTTACCGCTCACATACTGCAGTCAACAGTGCAACCGTTCCAGTGCGGTAATACTAAATAACAGCACTCTTGGACTGCCCACCAATAAGATTAACTGTTATGATATACACTTCATTTTTCACTTTACACACATTTTTCATTTAACTCTTATGTCTGATAAAAATATAAAACAAAAACACAATAAAAATCACTTTCTTAATTAGTATCACTTTGTACGACTTTAAACTGAAAGTAAAATAGAACAGTTTTGTTACTTGAAACAAAATAAATGTTAACTGAAATTAAATTAAATCTAAAAAAACTCAAACTTGTTTTATTGCAGACAGTTGCCAAGACAACATCGTTTTCATTCCGTTTAAGTATTAAAACAACTAAAACGAAATGAACTAAAACCTAATAAATAGAAATTAATAAAATCCATAAGGACTATATAGACATGTCTCAGAAAACGAATAAAAAGAACAACAAAATTACTAAAACTTTTAGATTATCAATTACTTTCAGATTACTAAATTACTTTTAGATTACTAAAATTAAATTGAAATCAAACTATAAAATTGCAATTAATTCAAAACATTAATAAAATCTATAATATTAGGTTAAATCAATGATACTGAAATATCACTGGCCACTATTTTTTTTCTTATTTTTAAGTCAGAATATTTTAAAATCCTCAACAAAATTGAATTTGCTTGAAGTATAATACATAAATGAAGTAAAATCTATAAATGTAGTGAGGTTGATACAAAAGCTTTATATTATTTACATTAATTTATTCAATATGCTGTACTTCACAATGCAGTGTACAACAGTGTGTGAAGTTGATGAGGATCAGTCCTGGAATGCGAATCCACTTCATCTAAAGACGCAAAATGTGTCGAACACCTCAAAAACAAGTGCGCAGTTGTAACTGTTCGGCCACATTTTTACAGATGTGATGATATGATGTAATGCTCCATAATGAGTTTCAGGCCTCAGAACCAGTCGCCCTGATGCCAGAACAGCCAGAACACTGTGTTTCCTCTCAGTGTCCTTGAACCTGTTTGAGAGAAAAGAGCAAAGCGATGAGCGAGAGGGGTGTTTAGTTTCAGGGGCTGATGTCATGACTCATGATGTCATGCTGTAGTCTGACTGATTGCTCTGCAGCTCTGCTTCTGATTGGTCGACGGCTGCTTTGGCTGTGTGAGTCAGTGACTGTTTTTATTTTTATTTTTCATAAATATTTACTGGCTGGTTGAAAGTGGTTGGCACTGTACTGTGTGTGTGTGTGTGTGTGTGTGTGTGTGTGTGGAGTAGGGAAGCTGTATATTTGAAGCATTTTGAGCACTGTGTAAGTATGTTTTATCGTCCAAACTAACCCTCAGTCAGCAGGAGTAATGATTAGCTGCATTTATCTTTACAACTGGAGTATAAGCAGCTATAAAAGCCCGGATTTCATGTGGTGATGATGATGATGATGTCATGCCTTTGTGACTCATAAGTGATTTGATCATCTTCGCCACTGGGCCATTGTGTCATTTTCTAAATTGGTTTAAACAGGGTCTGTTTATTCTTGAAGTTTTTAGTGGTGCTTGCTTAGGTCATCGCTATTATTATTGCTTTTTATTTTAGTGTTATTTCTGTATTTATTATAGTATTTCTTCATATTTTGGTATAGCTTTTATTTTTTATGTAGCTTTTATGTTTATATTTTCAGTATTATTTTAATTTATTTTAAGTTTTAGTTATTTTAAGTATTTTTCTGTTTTTGTATTTTTATTAGTTTATTATTATTTTAGTCCTTGAACATTTTATTTTCATTTAATATTTTATTTAAATAACAAGTATTTTGTAAACGTTTTAATCAGGGTTATTATAGTTAACTAAAACCATTCAAAATTTTTGATACTTAAAGTAAACGTTTTGTTCCTTGAAAAACAAACTTATTTTATATCAGCTAATTTCAGGAAATATTTATCATTTTTACGTGATGTACAAAAATAATTAAAGTAAAACTGAAATCCAAACTATATAGACATAAAAAGGACAGAATACATGACTAACCCTAACTAAGATTGAAATGGAAATTGAAAATCTAAAAATAAAATCTAGTTCATAGTATTAATGAAAAATCTCAATGATTCTAAAATGACATGTGACCTTCAAACAGAACTCTTGTTTCCTATACAGCCACAGTAATTGGGACCATATTTTGGATTTATGTGCTATATTGTCATCCTTATGAAAGATGAAAAATTCCTTCACAGCATTCTTTCTTCTGTCCTCGTCTTTTTTTGTTCTTCCCTCTCTTGTGGACTGTAAAAGCGAAAGTGTCAGCTCACTTACAGCACGGGTCTGAGTGCACTGGCTGGATGATCTCTCAGACTCTGCACTTCAGAGGAAACCTCATGGGTCAGAGAACAGCTTGAGCTGAACATTTCAGTTTTAAGACATTATATTATTTAAGTTGAAGTGTGTCATTTTATGATGTAAAATACTGTCTCCTATCCCACATCACGATGTTCAAAGTCATCTACAAGTAAGACATTCATAGGTTGGATTTTCTGAAAAGTAATATTTTTTTACATTGCTGTTTGGTATTGGCTTGGAAATGAATTGAATTGCAATTCAAAAGCTGTTTAACTTCAGTAATTTTACATTTCTAAGAAACGGGATATTGTAAGGGGTCATATGATGCTATTGTAAAGATAATTATTTTGTGTATTTGATGTAACAGAATATGTTGACATGCTTTAATGTTCAAAAAACACATTATTTTTTCAAATACTATACATTATTGTAGGTTCTCTATGCCCCGCCTCTCTCAAACGCGTCATTTTCTACAAAGCCCCTCCTTCCAACAAGCGCAGTCTGCTCTGATTGGCCAACTGACCCAGTGCTTTGTGATTGGCCGAACACCACAAGCACGTGTCGGAAATGTAACGCCCCTTACCATAATCACGAGCTTCAGCTTTCAAGTTAGTTTTATCAGTTCAAGCCTGAAAGGGGAACAGAGTCGCGTGACAGACACAGTGATGATGCTCATATGTATTTGCAGTACACAAGCCACGATTTCTGACGGGCTGTACACTCCGCTGTGATGTGACCTTGTTCCCCTCACGCACACACACGACGCGTTACGCACAAAACTCCACATTTGAACAGTCAATACCAAATACTTGAATTAATAACAAAACATACTTACAGTCGCTGATTTAGAAGCGCCAGATTGTCATAGCAAAGTCGGAATTGGCCCTTTTTTTAGAAATATGCTTCGTACATAGAAAGCCTTGTACTCTACTAGGTTCACAAAACGGTCGTCCATAAAATGCGTTACACAAATTCGAACATTTGGGTTGTGCTGTTGTGTTGTAAACAAATCTTAACCAATAATTCCTAATTGCATCTACTTTCGGAAGGCCACATAAAGTGCTTTTGCTTTCGTCTAGAAACACACAGCGTCTCCCTGACATGGCTGCTTCAACACTACTGCGTTACTGAAACCACGCCTTCTTTCTTTGCGTGAACATTTGGGCTGCATTACGCAAATATTTCCACATCGTGACGTAGACATGTGGGGGCGTGTTTGAATGAGCCGTTTTAGGGGGGCGTGGCCGAGTCTTAACTTTTATAAAGAATATCTCTTTGGGTTTGAGACTTTAGTTTTTGCAACTTCAGGGATCTTATCTATGCACAAACATCTTGTAACACTCCAAAGAGAAAGGAAAACGAAATCGCATCATATGTCCCCTTTAATGGGAACAAATGTAAGTTTGATTTTACCGATCATAAATTTATTGCGTGCATTATTGCTAAAGTATTGCTTAAATAGCAATAGCTAATGGCTAATAGTTAATGTCAAAGGACATCAGTGTGTGTATATGAAGTTAGGTCAGAAAAAAGCAATTATTGCCTATTATATTGAAGTTGTTGTTGTTAAAATGAATATTTTTTTCTTAAAGTAACTGATCTGATTAATTAATTGCGTACAGTACAATTCAAAAGTTTGAGGTTTGTAAGATTTTCAGTTGTTTTTAAAAATCTCCAATTATTTGCATTTATTTGATCAAAAATACAGTAAAAACTGAAATATTATTACAATTTAAAATAACTCTTTTCTATTTGAATATATTTTAAAATGTAATTTATTCCTGTGATGCAAAGCTGAATTTTCAGCATCATTACTCCAATCAGTGTCACATGATCCTTCAGAAATCATTTTGATATGATTTACTGATTAATTATTATTGGTGCTCAATAATTAATAATGGTTCTTATTGTTATCAATATTTTAAAAAGTTTAAATGTACAGCATTCATTTAAAATATTTTTATTTTTAATATATTTTGTACTATTATGAGTGACTTTACTGTCACTTTTAATATTTTTATTGCATCCTTGCTATATATATATATATATATATATATATATATATATATATATATATATATATATATATATAGATAGATAGATAGATATAGATTCGTGTTGATCATTTTGTTTTGTTGACTTTGGTGTGGCATTAGATGGCGGACAGTGATTGGTGAGAGAAAAGTGTTTGTTTTGTGTTATTTTAAAGGGAAATCTCTGGTGCACTCAGGAACTTTGACGCAAGAACAAAATCACACACATGGATCTAAATGACTTTTTTCTCTCTTGGTACTGAGTCTATCATTGCTGGTGTGTTGATTACATCACTGGCTAGGTGCACAGCATATCCAGGATTTCTGTTTCCCAGATCTCAAGCAGTAAGAGATCTCTTACGTTCATCTCTCCAGTCACATTTTCATGAGCTCGTCGCTCCGCTCCTGTGCGTCTCCCTTCGCTCTGTCTGGACCATGCGTGGGCCTGTTCTTTGGCAATGCAAAGGGGAAAAATACCTTCCTGTATGATGTCAGCTTAAACACCAGAGCAAAACTGAGAGAGGCCCTAAACTCACTCTCTACCAACAACAGCAGGAATGAGGAGCATCTTTTTTCACTGCTGCTGCTTAGCTTAAGAGCAGCGCGGCGTTCATACCTTAATAGTCCTTTCTGCCGAGGCTGTGGCCTCTCCATTCATAGCGCTGGTCATCTGAGAACGGGCTTCTGATCGGGTCTGAATGAACAGCTGTGACGGTCATGAGTGCGCTGTGGGTCTAGTTTCTCCTGTCTGAAATGTTACTAGCGCGTCTATGGAAAGGTCCACACATGCAGTACATAAACATAGAATGGCCTTAGCGCAATGTTTAAAGCATATAATGAATAATGAATTGGTCTGCTTTTGTGCTTATTTCTTTACTGACTTATAAGAAAGTGCTTTTAGAGTCTTGTGACAAATAGTCAGCAGCTAGTCAGAGAAGTCACTCAAACTTCAAGATGACCTCAAAAAATGCAAACAGGTAACTAGTACAGTAAGAACATAGTTCATAGACAGATTTTAGCTTAGTGTGTGTGTAGTAGTATTTGGAGTGGAGATTCAGTAAATATTACCCAGTCTCAGGCAGGGGAATAATCTGGTTCATGTTTATTTTGCTGTGTCAGAGTGAAAAACGTGGTGAAAAGTCGAAACTGAAAATCTGTTTCATCAGAGTTGATAACTAGACCTTTTCATTTTTAATATATTTAAAAATATTTGTTATATATATATATATATAGTTGATAACTAGAAACATTTTACTTAAAAAAAAAAAAAAATTATAAACATTTTTTAAACTAAAATGTTAAAAATATTAATATTTATTTTATTTTATATATATATATATATATATATATATATATATATATATATATATAATAAACTAAAATAAAAGATAGATAGATATTTATATATTTTTAAAAAGTTCCCCCACCCCTCCATTACATTTATAGATTTCAACAACTTTTAAGTTGTATGTACAATTTTTAAAAACTGTATAATTTTTATATCTTACAAGAATATATAAAAATGGACAAATATGTATTTTCCATTTGTAAAGGGAAGGTGGCAGGCAACAGAAGCTTCTCTGACTTCTTCGATTTCTCTTCTCATGTGTTACTGCCTTACAGCATCTGCATAAGCACGACTAAACACTTTATTAATGTGCTGAAAACGAAGAGAGTGATTGCTTCACTTTTTATGAATGGGAACTTCTGGCTTTTTCAGATAACAATCAAAAATCTTATTATATGTTATATCTTATGCTATTTTTTATTTTAGTTTTTATTTTAACTGGTGACCAAAATTTTAGTGAATCCCTAGATGCTGCAGATGTTTTCAGATAAAGTAACTTACACTGCACTTAATTCAGTTCCCCTGGATAGTGCTGATGGGTCAAGGGTCACACTCAAGGTTCTGAGTTCTCTTACTTAGCATCAACCAGTTGAAGATTAAAGCAAGTGCTGAAACAAATCCATTATGGAGGCATCTTTTTCTTTTTTCTTTTTCGGCCATTCAAAATTATATGGCAGATTTCAGATCACATCCTGTATCGGCAGAGCAACTACCATTGAGGTAAATGTGAATGCTAATGGATCGTTTCTGCAGGTATTTTAGACCTCCTTGGTCTTGATCCCAGCGCTGAACTTTTATTCTTGGGCACAATAAAGGGTCAATTATTGTTGAGAAGCTGTCATTGAGGAAAGCTCCTCTTTTGTGCTCTTATCGTGATGATTAAGTGCCCAAGACTATTATGTGAGGAGCCCTCGTGAAGAGTAGGAGCGGAGCCGGACGCGTGGAGCTGAGACGCTGACTCCTCTGATTCATGCTCTGAATACACTCTGAGGAATCAGGTATTCACCAAAGTGTGCAGCTCACACTCTCAACATCTGAGTCTATTTATCATCATGTCTGTTACCCGAGCCCAAGGGTTTTAATGAATTTTGGGAATTCTGAGAGAATCATGGAATTAAGTCGAAAGGGCTGTGTACCGGTCATGGACTTTGTTGCTTCATGTTGCTTCATTTTAATTCTCTGTAATGTGAAACTGTATGTTATTGAACAAAACTTCAGGCGTTAGCAAGGGCCTTGATCCTCTAAACATTAAGATGCTGATGTTTCTGTGAATATTTTTTTTTTTTTTTTTTATAAAGGAAAACTCTTTAAAAATCCAGTTTAAAAAATGTATTTAAATTTCTTAGAAATGTAGTCTTTGTATTTATATTGGTTTCATATGGTTTTGAAATACTTATTATACCATTTTATATACCAATTATACCATTTTCTAAAATGTTTCAATTCAATGACTCTAAAATGTCATGTGGTGTAACCAAGTAAAATGTTACATATTTCCTTACACCTTGAATACGTGAGTGTAAACATCTTAATCATTATTTTATAAATTAATATTTTTTAATTACTGTACTGATAATACATTGGTAAAAATAGGAATTATTAATGATAATTGTTGTTACCAAAACAGCATATTAAAATGATTTCTGAAGGGTCATGCAACACTGAAGACTATATTTGATCCTGAAAATTCAGCTTTGTCACCACAGGAATAAATTACATTTTACAATATATTAAAATAGAAAACAGTTAAACATTAAATACTTGAGTCAACACACCCTAATAATTATATTGTTTTATTGTATTATGTTGTTTTTAATAACTTTATTTATTTAAAATTTTCTTAAGTAAAAAGTATTTATAAATATATAAATAAATATATATATGTATTTATAATAGTGCTGTCAAATGATTAATCGCATCCAAAATAAGTTTTTGTTTACATGTATGCGTGTATATTTATGTATATAAAGAAATACAAACACATGCATGTATATATTTAAAAAAAATGTTTATATATTAAATACATTTATATATGTATATACATGTAAATATTTTCAAAATATATACTGTATGTGTGTATTTATATATACATAATAAATAAACAGACAGTGCACATACATATATTATGTAAACAAAACTTTTATTTTGGATGTGATTAATCAAGATTAATCGTTTAACAGCACTAATTTATAAATATAATGACTATATAATTAATATTGACCTTATGTCATTTCCTGTTGGTCCCACCACATGACTTTGATTGTCAAATATTACTAAGCAGTGAACCAGTTTTGTTAAAATATTTTAAAAATGTGTTCTTTTAATAATGCTTTTTTCATTATGAAATCAGGACAGCTTTATTGCATTTTTCTGCATTTTTTTTTTTATTTATCTCCCAAAAAATCAATTAATTTGAGTTGCAAAAGCATGCTAATTATAGAAGAAAAATATTCAAGTCAGTGTATGTGTGGATTGTAATTTGTTTTAATGACTTAATAGACAGGACAAAAAATGAGCATCACATCATTGACCCACCTGTGACCCGATTACAAGGTTGTGCATCAAAACAGCTGGTATTATCAACAACATCGCTGTATAACACACCACGAACGATATCCTTCTGATAGCATCTGTTTCATTTATTATTTATCTTCGCTGTAGCGTTTAAAATGTCCAGTCCCTGGCCAGTGTAGGAAGTGGACTGAAACTGCTGAAGGATGCGAACGGGATTGTTTGAACAAACTGACATGGCGAGGACACGGGGGACTGCGGTGGTCTCGCGGAGGCGGCCGAGTTTGATGAACAGCAGAAGTGTGTGGTGTCTCGAGTTCGAGAGATCACAAAGGGCATGTTTGATGAATATGTATCTGGCGCTGGACTGTCAGCTCTCACCGTCCCCGTCTCATCTTCCTCTTCCACTCCTCCTCCTGTCCTTTGTGCTCAGATCCGTGGATGCGTGGCTGCTCCCTAGAGCTTCTGTCTAATCATGGTACCATCATCCCTCAGTCACGTTACCCTGGCAGGGCCTGTCAAACAGCATACGCTGGAGGACGCGTTGACTTTGAAATCCTGCTAATGACTAGAGGATGTTCTTTTTTCCTCTCTCTCTTGATGGTCAAGGGGCAGGGAAGAGTTGGGTAACAATGCTGGGTTGCTGGCCATTGGTGTTACCTGCGGGAACCAACTTCAGGCTGATGGCGAGCGGCCCGTCCTCCTGTTTGCTGGAGATAAGTGGTGATGCCACCGGGCTGAAGTTTTTGAACCACCTCGACTTCAGACTGAGAGGGGAAAGTTTCTGTAAACACTTTTAAGACTTGAATGAATGGACACTTTGAATGTCCGTTCATTGATCTTTGGGTGGACCTTTAAGGGAATATTTCAGTTTTAATAATGGCCTTCTGATGTTTACAGCTGAAAATCGTTTCCATATGTGTCTCGGTTTCTAAAAATAAACAGTAATGAACTTAGAATTGAAGTATGGGGCAGTTGTGCAGCACTGGAAATAAACATTAAAAATATACAGTTATCGCACTGTTTCCAAAGTGGAGTTTATTATAGGAGACTAGTGTAATACATTCACTTGTCTGTGCACAGTATCAAAGTCTCTTAAGACATGTCACTCGGCGGCCATCTTTGAAACGCCTCTCGGGCATCCAAGAGCAGCTCCTATCTCTTTGTATGGGGAAACATCAAATTCTCCAAAACTGTTCACTAAGCTTACGATTAAATTTCATATTTGAAATCACCAATGAAATCGGACAACAATTGTGTCAAAAATGTTGTTTCTTTTGCTCAAATAGCGTTATAAAAAGCTTATTTCTCAGGCTAGATCAGCCAGTGCGCATGCGCAGTCCTGAGCACGCGTCTCAGAACCTTGACTGTTTCTATAGCAACCGGGACTTCTAACGGCAGCTGCAGTGACGCGCTGACTTTACCGATTAGCGATTGGCTCTTTCATTCAGAAGTTGGGGCTTCCTGTGATTGAGCGGCCATATTGAGCGTTGCATTTTTCCCCATTCAAAAGTATACGAGTGACATGTCTTGGATATTCTATAGTCTTTGACAGTATACAGTCTTTCAGTTCTTGTCATAATCATGTAAATCTAGCAAATTATATCCATTTTAAATCAGGAGTGTAATGTAAAAAGTGAAGTTTCGGCACAATCAGAAGTTCAAGCACCTAAAAAAAAAAGTGCACACATCAAAATGACAGTTTGCTGTTTTTGCTGAATAATTAATGTAAGAGCTTGAACCAAAATAAAAGCTCCACAATTTAACTTTTAAACATCGGGAAAAAAAGTTTTTAGAAACTGAGTGACGAGTCAAAATAGTAACTGTGTGGATGGATTTTTTGACTAGGAATATTTTTTTATATATGATTTTTTTTTTAAATTTAATTTTATATTAACGAATATATTTATATAATTGTATATATGAAAATGTTCAAAAATATGAGGTCAGGGAATTTTAATTTTTTAATTTAATCAGCAGGGATGCATTAAACTGATCAACAGTGACATTTGTAATGTTTCAAATAAATTGCTCTTTTTAACTTTCTATTCATCAAAGAATCCTGAATAAATCCTCACTGTTTACATAAAAATATGAAGCAGTTGTTGAAACTGTTTTCAGTATTGACGATAATAAATGTTTCTTGATCAGTAAATCAGCATATTATTTCTGAATGATCATGTGACACTGAAGACTGGAGTAATGATGCTGAAAAACCAGCCTTATTCATCACATGAATAAATTACATTGTTAAATATATTAAAATGGAAAACAGTTATTTTAAATTGTAATACATTTTCATAATATTACAGTTTTTTTCTGTATTTTTGACCAAATAAATACAGGCCTAGTGAGCATAAAAGACTTAGATAGAGATATATATATATATATATATATAAGAAACATTTATGTAATGTACTACTCTGTTTGATACCAAGTAATATATCTCATGTATTTGGTTAATAAACTACCAGGAATTACTCACCCCTTTTGCTCTACAGCCCAGTATATCCATAGAAATGCTCTACGCATGCTTTGTCATTATGATGAAATTATGTGTTGTGCAGATACTGTCATACCGGATATAAAAGCAAAGAGAGGAGTTTTTCTGGCTTCCCTGCTCTTTCCCGATTACTCCGCTCCCATCAGTTACTGTTCAGGTCAAAAGCAGAGACCGTCTAATCAAGAGAAAAACTGAGTGAGAAAGAGAGGGGACCCTCTGCAAAAGCGTCTCTTAGCATGCTGCCAGTGTATGCAGGGGCCCGGGGCCAGTGCTGTTTTAAGCCTGACTTCTGAGAGTAGAGGTCTGCTCTCTGCACCAAACTTCACTCGCAGACCCTCGGGCTGAGAGCGCTCAGGTCACCTTCACTAAGCTCAGATCAGACAAGGGAGCGAGGGAACAGGGGAGCAGGGGAATAAAGTAAACGAGCGCTGTAACTCTTCCAACGGTAAGAGCCGGTGGGTAACGGCGGTTCATAAGGAACGGAGCAAGTTCTCGCCCCGAGTCCATTGCGTCGCAACCCCCGCAGGGAGGCTCCTTCTGACGATGAACCTTCACCTTGTTGCCTTTGCTCATGGACTTTTCTGATGTGGCTAGCTGGAAGGATGGACCGTATACTTTGATCTGCGCTCGGCTTGGCTGATTGGTTGGCCGTATGTACATGCCCTGGTGTGCCCTAACACTGTTGTCATGGGAACTGAGGAAATGGAAACTAAACAAGTCTTTTTTTCAGTGATGGAAAGGAGGGGGAATCTCCCATCTCTCTCAATGCTGGTGTTGACATCAAGACAAAGGTCTATTATTTGCACTCTACGTACCAGAACTGAAATCTCATAAGCGAGATGCACCTCAGGGTTACGTGAAGGCGCTTTATTGTTGAAGGATTTGTTTAGCAGGTTTTGTGGAATTTAA
>JAFVLL020033235.1:91395-128364 GCA_021397915.2 Tor tambroides | reverse complement strand
TTCTGGGAGATGATTTCCCATGTTTGCTGCTGGTTGAGGTGTTCCCCTCCGGACGTGATGTGCGCCTCCGTGATGAGTTCCTTCCGTCTCTCGGCCTGCAGCACCACTTCCAGCTCCGTGAATTCATCCAGGCCTTTCTGCCGCCTCTGATAATAAAGAATCCCATTGCGCACTATGTAACAAGCAGCTGCTTTTCGGATCTTTCTCTTGGTGTTGCCGTGCGTGCCCGGTGCGTAAGGCTCACGTTCATCAGTCAAGTAGCGCTGGATGGCTAAGTAACTCTCCTCGCTCGACATAACCCCGATTAATGAAGCTCACTCAACAGAAACAAGACACATCTGCCAGTGAGAGGTATTCTCGAGTGTAGAATTCAATGAGGTATTTTTTCAGCCCGTTTCCACTTCCATAGATGACACGGAAAAGTATCGAGTGTGATATTTCTGAAGTGTTTTCCAAGGGGGAACGTCAGTTCTTGACCGTGTGGGGTGGACTTGCCTGAACAGACAAAATGGCTGCTGCACAACCGGATGTTGCGTTTGAAATGGCGGAAGCAGCGATTAGCACTTCACGTGTAGGACAGTCACGGTAACAGCAGAGGGCGCTGTTTACCAGCTAGATAATTTCACTAAACATATCGCGTTTTACATACGATTGTATTGTGGGCGTTTGTTGACATACTAAATGTTTTAAAAAATATTTTAAAATTTTGAAAAATTGTTTTAAATCCTGAGGGAAAAGGTTTGTTTGACATTTAGAACATACTTAAATAAGCGCTTTAATTATGTTTTAATTATAGATTATTTAACACTACATTATTTAAGCCTTTTCTGTAAAGGGCTCCCAGCTCTGGAACATGCTACCAACTGAAATAAAAGAAGAACATGACATAAATTGACATTTTATTTATTTATTTGTTTGTTTGCAAGAAAAGCCTTTCTAGGGACTCGAGATGCACATTAGTATATGCTATACTTTCTATGCGCAATGCATATTTTCCATCTTCTTCTGCCTCGAATAATGATTTATGTACCATCCCTATCTAAAAAAATAAAATAAAATAAATTAATTCTATAACAAATAATGAATTAAAGTGTTCATTTAAAATAAAAAAAAAAACAGATTCCTTATTTATCATCAATTTTTGCTTTTTATTTAATAACATCAACGTTCATTTATTTATTTCCCACCCTCCATAGTAATAGGCAAAAACTGTAAGTTATTTGTAGTGAGCTGTCCTACATACTTTCTTGATGAAAGAAATGAGAAATGAATTTATTTTCACAAACATTTGTTGTTTTCTTTATCTCAAGTGATATTTGAGCTGCATTCAGTTTTCTAGGTAGGGCTACACAATTACTGAAGATAAACTTAAAACGTTTACGGTAAATTCAATTTGCAGGGTAAATAGTGATAAATACTGTTTGTACTAAGTGTAAACAGAAACAAACGGCATTTAGTTTATACTAAAGTTTATAGATGCTACTCACATAAAATGTAAATAAAAGTAACATGTTATTTGTACTACTGATACATTGTCTAAGCAGTAATGGACGGTTAGCAAAAACAGCCTTTTCCAACACATTTGGGTGTAAATAGACACTACCAAAATTTAAATCTGTTTCATCAGTGTCATAATCTTACAGGTGGTTGTATTGATTGAAGCTCTAACTTCCCTTGACATTGATTGTAAGACGTGTTTTATCCCTCAGCCTCGCTGGAACACCGTCTGACAGAGATAACTGAAAAGCCAGCACCTCTGTAGCGTGTTTCCAGGCAACCAAAATGACTCATCACCTACTCCTCTGTGAAAGCTTGTTAGCAGCATCAGTTTGTCCATAGCCCATTCGTCTGTCCTTATCGTTGATAAATTCCTTCCACTGAGAAGACCCATTTAGTCCCCTGCACACTTCTGACCTGCTGAACTGATAAAGCCACACTTCATAATGACTGAAATACACATATACGCATGCACACATTCACATTGGAAGCTGTTTGACATGAATCATGTAACAGTAAATAAAAATAAAATAATGAAAATAACATTAAATTCTATCTATCTACAGTATCTCACAGAAGTGAGTACACCCCTCACATTTTTGTAAATATTTTATTATATCTTTTCATGTGACAACACTGAAGGAATGACACTTTGCTACAGTGTAAAGTAGTGAGTGTACAGGTTGTATAACAGTGTAAATTTGCGGTCACCTCGAAATAACTCAACACACAGCCATTGATGTCTAAACCACTGGCCACAAAAGTGAGTACACCCCTAAGTGAAAATGTCCAAATTGGGCCCAATTAGCCCTTTTCTCTCCCCGGTGTCATGTGACTCGTTAGTGTTACAAGGTCTCAGGTGTGAATGGGGAGCAGGTGTGTTAAATTTGGTGTTATCGCTCTCACTCTCTCATACTGGTCACTGGAAGTTCAACATGGCACCTCATGGCAAAGAACTCTCTGAGGATCTGAATAAAAGAATTGTTACTCTACATAAAGATGGTGTAGGCTATAAGAAGATTGCCAAGACCCTGAAACTGAGCTGCAGCATGGTGGCAAAGACCATACAGCAGTTTAACAGGACAGGTTCCACTCAGAACAGGCCTCGCCATGGTCGACCAGTGCACGTGCTCAGCGTCATATCCAGAGGTTGTGTTTGGGAAATAGACGTATGAGTGCTGCCAGCATTGCTGCAGAGGTTGAAGGGGTGGGGGTCAGCCTGTCAGTGCTCAGACCATACGCCGCACACCTGCATCAAATTGGTCTGCATGGCTGTCGTCCCAGAAGGGAAGCCTCTTCTAAAGATGATGCACAAGAAAGCCCGCAAACAGTTTGCTGAAGACAAGCAGACTAAGGAAATGGATTACTGGAACCATGTCCTGTGGTCTGATGAGACCAAGATAAACTTATTTGGTTCAGATGGTGTCAAGCATGTGTGGCGGCAACCAGGTGAGGAGTACAAAGACAAGTGTGTCTTGCCTACAGTCAAGCATGGTGGTGGGAGTGTCATGGTTTGGGGCTGCATGAGTGCTGCCGGCACTGGGGAGCTACAGTTCATTGAGGGAACCATGAATGCTAACATGTACTGTGACATACTGAAGCAGAGCATGATCCCCTCCCTTCGGAGACTGGGCCGCAGGGCAGTATTCTAACATGATAACGACCCCAAAAGAAGCTGAGGGTAAAGGTGATGGACTGGCCAAGCATGTCTCCAGACCTAAACCCTATTGAGCATCTGTGGGGCATCCTCAAACGGAAGGTGGAGGGCCGCAAGGTCTCTAACATCCACCAGCTCCGTGATGTCGTCATGGAGGAGTGGAAGAGGACTCCAGTGGCAACCTGTGAAGCTCTGGTGAACTCCATGCCCAAGAGGGTTAAGGCAGTGCTGGAAATAATGGTGGCCACACAAAATATTGAAGCACTTTGGGCCCAATTTGGACATTTTTCATAAGGGGTGTACTCACTTTTGTGGCCAGCGGTTTAGACATTAATGGCTGTGTGTTGAGTTATTTTAAGGGGACAGCAAATTTACACTGTTATACAAGCTGTACACTCACTACTTTACATTGTAGCAAAGTGCCATTTCTTCAGTGTTGTCACATGAAAAGATATAATAAAATATTTACAAAAATGTGAGGGGTGTGCTCACTTCTGTGAGATACTGTATGTTATAGTACATTTTGTGCTCTGCGTATGAAATATTACCTTGTCACTGGAAAATGAGACAAGACTAAACTATCACCACCAGCCTCATGTGCACCTTTATTAAATATGCATGTTCTAAATTTTTAATTATGCTTTATTTGAAAAATGGAGTAAAATTCTGATGTTATGGACCTTGAAAGGTCATTCCAGTAATATGAAATATAAAGCATATTTGCTCTGGATTTGTAGTACCACTGCACTGATATAAACAGTCAAACCTGGAGTGCAGATACAGAGCAGAGAGAAGTCTGAAGAAAAAGAACAGAAGTACATTATAAATGACTGACTCCTAAGTATCATCTCAAGCATAAAAGATGGAAGGCAGAAAAAGGAAGACAGCAGGAAGAGAGCAGCTCATTTGTGTCAGCACTTGTCAGTGTGATGGCACCTGGAAATCACAGGGGTGACATACGTATATAATGTAAACATACAATGTCACACACTCCACTATATAAATGGATTCAGGCATTCAGTATGTTAATACTACATGTATTTACTTATATGTCTGAGATTTATGACTATTTACACCAGCCTTTCCTAATTCACAGGCACATATATGTATAGAAAAATGTGACTTACACTGTGGAAAAAAATACCCAAGGCCAATTCACAGCAGTTAGGTGTAATGGAAAGTATTTCATGTTCTCTTGAAAACAGAGGCTGCTTTGTCACTCTGGCTCCAGATTAACAATAATTGGCAATAATTGCGCTGGGAAAATGTTTGTCTGTCTTTCTCACACCCAATTATGGTGTCTATGGAAAGTGATTTTTTTTAAATCAAAATAATTAAAAAGAAATACAAGTTATTTATTTATTTATTATTATTATTATTATTGATAATTTATATAATTTATATAAATATTGAATATTTTGTTAATCTAAGATCATGTATGACCACATTTTTTTTTCTATCATGATATGTTATTATCATTTTGTAATGTAATACTTGTGCTTATTGTCTGTAAGGGAAACACTCATGTTCTTTCGCTGGACAGCTAGAGCATCATACCCTACTGATGCACTGTGGGTAATAATGTAGTAATGTTAACGGGTCAAGTGTATCAATTTTTTTATGATAAAATACTTTCTCCTATCCCAGCTTTCCGAAAACTGTTTAAAAAGACCCATTGTTTTTGTGGGTAGTGGCGTAGAAATTATACACTTTACCTTTAAATTAGCCAAAGCCAGAACACTTTTTGTTTGTTTGTCAAGTGAAGTGGCTTGCAATAAATACCGGGTATGTGACTAACACTTCCTTTCACTGGAATGAACTGGTTTGCTGGGATCAGGCTCAGTCTTTTATATTTCCTCAGCTTCAACACAGCTTCAGCTAGCCAAATACAGGCATAAGAGCTGCACTGAACACAAGTTAAAGACTGAGCACTGACAGGGATGAATGAATGGATTTAGACAAGGGATGAGGTAGAGATAAAGAAACATGCCTGGAACCCTGGATAAAGGACAATGTAGAAGAAGAAGGGGAGTGAAGGAAAACAAAGAAAGGGAAAACCAAATCTGTGCCACAACAGATGACAATGTTATTGCTTAGAAGTTGCTCTTTCATAACTTGGGAGACTGAATGGAGTTCAATTTCATTTAAAGGGATAGTTCACCCAAAAATCAAAACTCTCATCCTTATGTCATTCCAAACCTGTATGATTTTCTTTCTTCTCAAAAGAGTGATTTTCTATACAGTGAAAGTCAATGGGATTGAATGCTATTTCGAAATATCTTCTGTTGTTTTCAGCCAAGTCATGGTTTTGAATGACATGATAACGACAATTTTTTTGTGAACTATTTACTAACTATCAACTTTGTCTCAGATTCCTTAGAAATAAAAAGACACAAAAGAAACTAGGAGACACATGTGAGATTACCCGGAAGCAAAAGTCTCACTTATTTCTCATTGCTACTAAAGAGGTCTCATTTCGTCACATTTCTTTCCTATGGGATCATAAGGCTGAGTATGTCTGGCTGAGTAGACATAGTTTTCCATCAGGGGTCACCTGGGAGAGAGAGAGAGCATCTGCTTAGATTTCTCTCTCTGCAATCAGAGAACCTATTTATAAGACATGCATGTATTCTCTCTGGGCAGACAAGGAGAAAGTGGAAGAGCACGACATGGACTATTGTGTCATTCAAACTGTAGCAGTTTAAGTTTGCTTGAATATGTGTCTTACATAGGTGTCTTCCACAGTATGTGTAATTATAGAGTACTTACAGTGTATTTACACTAGAAAGTATTGTAGTATAAGGTAACCATGAGTTAAGCTTAGGTTTAGGGGTAGGTTCAGGGTTAGAACCTATTTATTACCAGTTATTGTAATCGCTATAATAAGTACATAGTATGTACTAGCTGAAGAGGACTGTATAAGCTGTTCCCTTTTCTTTTTTTTTTAGTAATCAACCTGTAAATTGCATTTAACTTGTACTAAATCCAGAATATTCCTTTAATTTGGGATACAATAGATGATCATTTGGTTTCTGTTTTCCTGTGAGGAAGTAAAAGGATATGAGGTTTCCGTGAGGTCACACAGGAAGACAAACTGTTTAAACTGTTTCAGAGGAAGTACAGACTGAACTGGAGTCTTGAATCAACACATCCAACCCTGATGTTCACCAGAAGTTCATGATAATGTCTACCCAGCTTATAAAAGGTGGGCTTTTTAAGTATACAGCTGTCTAGATATGTCAAAACTTGAAACTTGAATAGAAAAAATGCTTCCTCAAATGTTTCATGCTGACAATGCAGAAAGCTGCTTCACTAAAGTGATAGACAGTAACATCATCTGTCTCTCTCAGACTAACCTACATTTAAAGAGTGACATAAGAGCGCAAAAGGTCATGTGAAGAGGTTTTAAGTATTAAAAAGAATGGAATCTCCAACTCGTGGATGAAGCGCCCTGTTCAAACTGTGTCCAGAAGAGGACAACGTATGCTACAAGGTAACTTTCTGTACTGCTGGAAAAATCCCAGAGGCACCAGGAGTTTACGAGCCTGTAAGTAACCTTGAAAGACCAGCAAGACCTCCTGAAACCGTGTTTATGATATTCAACCTATACAAGTGACTAATCACGAACTAATCATTAACACAAATAACTAGTTTTTGATCTGTGCTTTAAAAATCTGCTCATGAACTGCTCATGTGTAACCTAAAATGTATAGAATAAAACTAAAGATGTATATAATAGAACTAACACAGACACATGGAGTCTATTAATGGGATCTATTGTTGGTGGTTTGGTCAGGAATAATTTATGTTGCTTTGGGATACAGGGAGTTGGTAAGAGAACAGGGATGAGTTTAGTTTAAGACCTTGCTGGGAAAATGGAGATGCTGTCTTTCCATGGGCTCATAGCCAAAGCATAGGATTAGTAACACCCTGAAATTCCCCCAGACCCCCCTACTCCATTACGCAAACCAGTCATGGACTCCCATGCCTTGGGAGTGGAGATTTAATAAAGTGTTGCAGGATCAAAGTACTGCCACTCTTTCCATTGACTTCACTGTCTCTCACATCTAATATACAGGTGTTTTCAAACTGGAGTCCACAAACAGAACTAAAAAAAAATAATGAAATAAGATCAAATACAAAATAAATTGCATATTATTCTTACTCAAGAGTCTGAGGTCAGTATGTTTTTTCTCTTTTCTTTTTTCTTTAAGAATTTATACTTATTTTTAAAGAATTTATTTATAAAATACTTTTATTCAGCAAGGATGCATTGATCAAAAGTGATAGGGCATTTATAATGTTACAAAAGATAATGTTACAAAAGAAAATAAATGCTGTTCTTTTGAACTTTATATTCATCAAAGAATCCCGGGGAAAATGTATCATGGCTTACATAAAAATATAAGAAATGTTTCTTGAGCCTCAAATACCCACCATCTTCTCCAGTAATTCTGTTCAGTGGCAACAAAATACCTAAACTGGGATAATAAAGATTAATTTGGGGCCCATCACAGCATCTCATTTGGTTGTGCCATCACAGGCTGTAAATCTGTGATTCATGCACTTCAATCTAGCAACCATGCAGTCACTACACAATGCGGCCCCTAATAATAAGCCCTTTGTCAGCTGACTCTCAAATCACACTGAGAGCAAACAGGCGGTACTGGTTCATCTTATAACTAGGGGCCTCTGTGTTTCCCAGAATGCACCAGCATGCTACTTCCTGAAGGACCACAATAGATGTGACCTACTGCTGACTGTTCTTAGATAGATGTGATGGTGAATAAAACATTCACTCATTTGGAAACAAGCTATTGATATGCAAAGCTCTATCAGAGGCTGAAATCAGCATACTTTGTGTGTTCTGTTCCCTTTAAAACATCTTAAATAGGCTGCAATAAAATTCAAATATGCTGTTCACAGAAAATAACCTTGAGAACGCAATTCCTGGAGACTCCTATTGTATCCTACTAAGAATGACGAAAAGAAATGTGGACAGATTTCTCAGAAATGGTTCGTTCAACTGTAGTACTGCCTACTCTTGTGAAAACGCACCTTGAAGTGCAGATCATTTCTTAAAGTCAATGAACTTTGTCAAGGTCTTAGCTTAGTGATTTAAAGAAAAAATGAACACAGTAAGGAGGAAAATTACAAGAGACACTGATTCTTGTGTCAATTTAAAAAGTTGACCTTGAAATGTAGAGGTCACAGTCTGGAGTGTGGCTTGTTCTTGTGTATTCAGCATGTATCTTTGCGTTGTTGTACAGGTATGAGTGTAAGGCAATGAAAACTTGATGACAGCTTGGAAATGAGACTTTATCAAGCAGGATTCCGGTTTTCACCTTTCCTGTACTACTGACTTGTCTTGTGACTGGACACAAAGAACAATGGAGTAAGGAGGTGAGCAGAGAAAGGGGGAGGACGAGTAGGTCGTGGAGTATGTAAGGTCAGCAGAGTCGGGTTTCCTGGTTGAGCTGAAATCTGCTCTATAACCATTAACACAAGTGACTCAGGCATCCAGTTTGCTCCAAGTGTTAACCACAGAGGTTGTGAAAGAGGTCAAAAAGGTCAATTCCCAGGGCCCAGCAAATCTCAATAATGCTATTTTCTTTTTTCTCTCTTCTAAGAGAAACATCATCATTGTCCAGGTAGAGGTTGTTGTCAAATCTTTGGAGTGGAAGCCACTTAAACTTTAGCAGTCTGTGTGTTTATGCAAGTGTTCACACACTGAAGTGGTTAGGGGTGTAGTATTTTTAATAGGTAACCTAGACCCTCAGAGTTGTAAGAGGATATATATACTCCTGCAGAAAGAATGGGATGGTGGTATTTACACTGACTTATACCACAGTAGGAGTTTGGAAAGGTCCTGTTTTCGCTTCCACCATTTAGATCTTCTTTTTATCCTGGTGAACAACAGAGGAAAGGAGGAAGGATCCACCTGTGCTCTGCTAGCGGATGAGGTTAAAGCCTGCATGGTTACTTTAAAGGAATAGTTCACATTCTGTCATTGTTTGCTCATCCTCATGGCATTCCATACTGTATTTTTTTTTTACATGTAACACATAAAAACAAGTTATGCTTTTCATAGCACTGTAAAAATATTCTGTTAAACTTACGGTAAAAACTTGCAGGTGTGGTTGCCAGAAATTCACCGTAAAAATATTTAAAGTCTCATGGGATGGCATATTGGTGCTTGTAAATTTTACATCTCATAACCGTATATTTCAGCAAGTGAGATAAATATCTACTTGATAGTCACCATAATAATGCAAGAGGTATAACAGAAAGCCACATTATGTATCATTGTACGTTCATCAAAGTTGTCCATAAAACATGGATGATAGATGTGAACAAGGGCATGCAAACAAAGATATAACAATATGTGATGTAACACACAGGAACTTCTGGGAATGTGTTTTTAACTGTAAATTGTATTGTCATTCGTAGTTGTTACTTGCAAAAAAACAAAAAACAAAACATGAATTTGACAGTATTTTAAAGTAAAAATACATGTGATGTTAAACGATTTACAATTATTTACTGTATAGTTTCGGCTTTACTTACTGTGCAGTTCACAGGATTATATTGTAACATTTTTACAGTCTTGAAGAACACGTTTATTTGCGTCAATAGTTATCTAAATGTTTGTTTTTTTTCAGCACAAATATTTAACAAAACATTAAAACTGCTCCAATCAACAATGAGCTCACCTATACGGTTTCAAGTTTTGTTTTGTTTGTTTGTTTGTTTTTTTTGATGATATTCTGAAGTTTATGGCATAATAATAAGAGGGACAAAAATTCCTTTCTTTGTTTTTGTTTAAAACATTTTTTTGCCATTCAGAACCTGCATTTCAATATACAGTACACAAAAGCAAATACACTAAATGTTAGCCTAACTTCTTCTGAAACATGCTATTGGCTAAATCTGTTTGTCTTTTTAAAGAGCTTTCATCGGATTTAGCATCTGTCTGTTTTCTCCTGCTCTTAAATATGGCGTCTCATCGTATTTATCCCATAATTACAGCTGAGGCCAGGTTCCAAAAACCCATCACGACGCTAACAAAGTTTTATTCTCGTTCCTGCAAACAACCATAATTGCAACATTGCCATTCAAGCAGAATTTGGATATTGATAATGCATGTGTCTAAGCCTGCGTAATTAAAACTCGCAAGAAAACAGCAGAGCAGCTGAATGAATGTGTGGCCTGACCCGCTGAACCCTCTGCTGTGGTCAGTTCCAGTAGAAGTGTGCAGTAAGTCAAAGACAGTGTCCCCAGAGAGAAGGCTTGACTTGGGTACTGCCATGTCATTTTGTGATGCTTGGCTCCATGCCTCAAGCCGGCAGCTGCCATAAATAAACAGTGTTGAGAGCAACTGGCTTACACCCAACCACGTCTACATTGGAGGGGAGCAGAAAGACTACTAGACAGAATTTGGCTCTGCACTAGAGGCAGTGACCCTCTCCTTCACCCCATTCATTTAAATGCTTTACCAAAACGGTTGAGAATTGCTCAGTAAGAGCAAAAGAAAGAAAAAAAAAACCATAAGGACATCCAAAAATGCTGTTCATCTATTCTATATTTCATCAAAGGCCCTGGTCTCTAACAAAACATAGAAACGCAAAGACCACAGTACAGCATGTTTACAAATCTACTGCAAATGTTTGAAAAGAAAATGTCTTGTTTTACATTCTCATTCAACATAGGAACCTGTTTTCTCTATTTAAACTGCCTATCTTGGGCGCTATCTCACTCCTCAACACGCTTATCCAACCTATAATTGCCTTACTCATTGAGAAAGACACACCCAGACCAGACACAAACACACATGAGTGCTTTCTGCACCGCTTTTCAGCAAAGAGGGATCTTCATACAGGAAAACTAAAAAGAAAAGTAATATTTGTGTGTTTGAATTTTGATTGTGCAGTCTGGATTAGATAGGATGCAATACAAAGAACATGTATCATAACAAAATGGCAGGAAATTTCTACTGTTTCCTCAAGGGCTCCATGCAAAAACATACAGCACAACCAGTGTTATCCAATTCACAAACAAATCACCATGTATTCGGTAAGTTTTTCTTAGTGAATCAAAAACATAACCTAAGTAGTCTGATTCATGAACAATTGACTCTTATGAGTCTTTTTTTAAAGATAAGTTGTCACCTTAAATCAGTCTGATGATTTTTTGACTGAACTGAATTAACATCTGACTGAATTAATGAATTAGAAGTTTTCATTATTTTCAGTGATGCCTGTATTAAAATCGAAAGTAATTTTTGTGCCAGCGTAATTACTTATTGTCCTCATAACAACATGTCGGTAAATGCAGTAGTAAAATATAAATATGCTCAAGGCAATCTAACCGAAAATACAGATTTGATCTGTATTTGAAATAGTTTTATAATTTAAATAACTATTTTCTATTTGAACATACTTTAAAATGCAGCATATATATTCTGTTGAAACTGCATTATGTTTTCTCATACCAAGTTGTAGATGATGTATTCAGTATTTATAAACACCCAAAATACATCTGTTCACATTTACACATATACACAGAGATCAGATGTAATCTGGCCACATCCGCTCAATAGGGGATGAGAAATAAGTTAAACAAAAAGCAGAGAACAGATGGAAAAAGGATGAAATGGTAAACAGCCGTTGTGTGTGTTGCACAATGCAGAAAAAACAAGCAGAGTGTGGGAAAAACATTTGCTTTATTAGTTCAACCCAGTTTTTCCAAAGAATTCAGTATGTTTTGTTAATCCATCTGAGAGAGTATTCGAGACTTAGATTTTTAAAAAAAAATACACCAAAAGTAATATTTTGGACTTTTTCAACAACCATTCAAGAATGCATTGGAAATCATAACCAAATTTGAGTTGGTCAGCAAAAGTGTTACTATATAAGTCTTGAGTGATACTCAAAGTGTTCAAACTTCATGCTGTTTATTACATGGTGTACATGAATGTATGTAGCTTATTCATAATACACAAAAATATAAAAATGTTTTTGTCCCTTTTTTGTCCTTTATATTTTAAAAAATGATTACAAAATATTTGTAAACATAGAAATAACAAAAATGACCGCAAAATATAAGAACATGGCAATCCATGCAAGCTTATACAGAGTAAATCAAACATTTGTAAGCTGTAAAGCTACTAAAAAACTGGACTATGACATGTTTTCAGGGAATGCTATTCTAAGTGCTTATGTGGTGGCGTGCATGTGCCCTTTTAGCATAAATGTGTTGATAAGGACATTAAGTATTGAATGCAATCTAGTAGTTTTCAAACTGACAATCAAAGTCTGTCATTCGGCACAAGATGTACTTCCACTGCCGGTCCCTGCAAAGCATTAAAAAGCAGACTGTTACCTCCCACAAAAGGAAAACTATTTTTTAGTCATTAACAGCAACTAAAATGATGACATTACTGTATCCATCCGTAATAAAGCAGGTGTTATTTTGACCTAAATGCATTGAAGCCAAAACCTCTAAGTGCAAAAGAAGAGGAAGTGTTCATACAGACCTCAGTACACCACTGAAAGTAGTTTGAGCCCCCCTTATGAAATAGCCGTAACTGGGGACTACCATCTCCCCCTCTTCTCTGAGGTACTCTGGAACATCATTCGTCTTCCTGTGCATAAATCATGAAAATGCAATTAAAGGAAAGGTTATAAATTATGTGAAAAAACATCCTATTGTACATTTTTTAATCTAATTATCAGAGAACACATAATCCTAATATCTATAACAGTGAATAACCGGTATAGAGATGTTTTTTAGTAACTATATGAGTATATTAGACCACCATTTGTTATTCCAAGACTCACCAGCAGGAATATGGGCACTTGCGGGCATATCGACAGCAGTAGAATTGCCATTCTCGATCCAGAACCGCTTCAAAATACTTACTTTGCACACCAGCAACCAGCCCATTGTTAGTGCAAACTGAGGACCTGTAGACAGTACAAATATGGCTTTTATATAGATCGAAGAGGCTAAACAATAGACATTTGTTACTTGTTAAATGAATATGAATCCTTCAAAACAAAGCTTTGGAATATTGTATTCCGAGATCTCACATGTGCCATGTGGTCGTGTGAGGTGTGCCTGCCTTTAGCTATTGACCTTTTATTGTGTGCATCTTCCTGTTTATACTGAAGGGCTAACTAAAACAGCAAGAGGAACGTGTGCCTGGCAAACATGCATGAACACAGCATTAGTTCTGTCCTTTTTGTCTGGCGCCATTAGTTCCATTTGCCACTGAAGATCTTGATATTAATCTTTTGGATTTTTCACAAGTTCATACTGAATATCAGTGCCATTTGACCACAAGTTGTGCAGATATTCAGAAAAACAGCACAATTGTGAGTAAGATATTGCTTCTGAACAGCAGTTAAAACTTCGTAATGAGTAACTTCTTTTGCTTCGCTAACGAACATAGTTCCAAAAAAGCCACAGTATTCCTCGAGCAGCAGATAATAGTGAGTTTTTTTTTTTTTTTTTTTTGAACTACTGTTTTTGAACAAATCAGTCAAGTGAATGATTCAATGACTCATTCATATAGACAATTGACTGGTTTGGTTCCAGAAAGAATCAGCTTTGTTAAACAAAAAGATTATGAAGTGAATGAATGATTCAATGTTAAGTAAATCATTCAATGACTCGCTCATAAAGACAGTTCAGTTGTTTCGTTCCTGAATAAATCAGCTTTGTTGAATCAACTGGTTGAGTGAATGTCTTATTGACTCTTTCATAAAGACAATTCACTTGATTCATTGCTGAATGAACTAGTATTGTTGAATGAATTGGCTGAGTACATGTTTCAATTACTCATTCATAAAGACAAATCACTTGTTTTGATTTGTCATTATGAATGAGTGAATGGTGAGTAACTTACATTTTAGACACAATACTGACAGTTATTTTGTCTGTTTTTGCTTAACTGATGAATATAGTTCCAAACAAAGCCACAGTAGTCCTCGAGCAGCAGATAGTAGTGTTTTTTTTTTTGTTTGAACCACTGTTTTTGAACAAATTGGTTGAGTGAATGATTCAGTGACTAATTCATAAAGACAACTGACCGGTTTGGTTCCAGAAAGAATCAGCATTGTTAAACAAAAAGATTGTGAAGTGAATGAATGATTCGATGTGAAGTAAATGATTCAATGACTCGCTCATAAACAAAGTTCACTTGTTTCGTTCCTGAATAAATCAGCTTTGTTGAATAAACTGGTTGAGTGAATGTTTCATAAAGACAATTTACTTGTTTCATTACTGAATGTACTAGTTCTGTTGAATGAATTGGTTGAGTGCATGTTTCAATTACTCATTCATAAAGACAAATCACTTGTTTTGTACCTTAATGAATCAGCAATATAGAACAAATCGTAACATCGGTCAAAGAATGTCTGTTGGCAAAACAATGTAACCTGAAGGAATGTATGTAGTGATACAGTAAACATCCCAGTACTATTAGGGTCCTGTATCAAGACTCTTGGTAGGCCACCCATCCAATCAGATGTGAGGACTTCAACTAACTGTCAAATGCATCACCCACATAGTTTTAGAATATTTAACCCATGTAATTAAACTTCCGCAGGTATGATAAACTTTGACCATAAAATATTCATGTGCAAAAGGAAGTGTGCAAAAGACGTTTTTGCATGTCATTGCAATAATTATAAATTGCTTTAACCAGTCAGTAATTATAAGACAGAGAAGTTGTTTTGATGTAAGTTTTTTAAGACAGCAAATGTCACCTCTGAAGTGGCTGTGAGTCTGGGAGTAGTTTTTATGGTTTTCTGTAAATACAGGTTTATTTAGGGTTTCTGCTTGTTTATGGTCAATACAAACTGTTGTCATCACAACAGGCGCACAATCATGAGTTCTGCACTGCTCCCCAGCCACCACCAGTGCCAGACTTTTGTCATAGCAACACTAATGCTATGGGCAACTATTCCACCAATAGGAAGTAGGCCAGGGCCTTCTCCCAGTGGAATGTCATCTATGCCGTATAGTGCAAATCAGAGAGACTGTCCTTACAATGTGAAGAGGGAAAGAAGATCCTCTTAAAAGCCATTGATTTAGGTGGGGCATATATTCAAATTATGCAATCATGTAAACAACTGATTCTCTAGCAAGGTGAATGCCTAAATGCAAAGGTCACATAATTCAGATATTGCAGATATGTATATTTTTCTAAAATATATTTGGTAAACAATAGAGTTTAAGGAAACATATATTTTTCAAATTGAAAATATATTTTGATTAAACCTTCAAATGCCAAAATGTATATAAAAAATGTACTTCAGGGGGCAAGAAAATACATTTTTGGATTTTGGGAAAATGTTATTTTTTAAAATATATGTAAAAATATTTACAGTGACAAATATATTTAACAATGGGGTAACACTTTTGTTTAGGGACCAATACTCACTATTAACTAGTTGCTTATTATTAGTATGCATACTTCTAACACATTGGCTGTTTATTAGTACCTTTAAAACACATATTAATGCCTTACTCTGCATGACCATATTTTAGATCCCTTAATGATACCCCATACCTAAACTTAACAACTACCTTACTAAGCAGCAAATTATGAATTTATTGAGGCATAAGTTAGTTAATAGTAAGACTTGGTCCCCAAACTAAATTGTGACCAAAAATGGGCAAAACTATATGACAAAATATAAGAAGCTAAAGCTTACTGAACAACAACAAATGTAAATACATATTATTTATGTTAAGAATGCATTTTTGGCCGTTTTTTAATATTTTAAATCAGTCCACAAATTGTGAAACTGATCTAAAGAGCATAAAACTGCATAATATGATTTCTTAATTGTAAGTTCCCAGCATGCAGTAAGACTGACAGACAGTATTCCCTCACAAAGCTCTAGCAGTGCTCAGCAGACAGGACATTTCACAAAGTGGGCAGTAGATGAGGGAAAACTATACTGAGTCCAATTAACCCACTGGAAAAAACTCCCCCAATGCTGTTGGAGTTGGTGGAGAAAACTCGATGGAACACTGAATGGCCCTTGGCCCTGTTTCTTATGCCCTCAGAGACTGATCGCAGCAACCAGACTTTTCCTGTTCTAACAAGCTGGAGAATTGGTAAAATAAGGTCACTTTTGTCATGAGAATCACACAGACTGTAAGTCATCTTAAGGGTCTTGCATAAAGATATGTCTTTCTAGCCATGATATAAAGAGCCTAAGCCAAATAAAAAAAATTGCGGAAAGTTAATGTGATATTTGTGGTGTTACAACACACATAACATCATTAGAAAAAGGAGGAAGGAAAGAAGGCAATCATCTCACATCAAGACATTACAGTTATTGTAGAGGGGAAAATCATGAGAGGACTATGAATCATTTTTCATGTCGGACCATTCTGGGCAAACATTCACGTTCCTGTGGACAACCAGAGTCTAGATGCAGGAAAGACTATTTCATTGTCAAACACGAAAGTTAGTTTTAGATGAATAGCTCTTTCATAAAACTTATTGTTCCAAAGCAGCTTTACAAAAAAAATAGTGCCTTAGTATCCCTGAGTGATCATGTCAAAGGTGAGCGTAACAAACAAAGCAGCCAGCATAATGTTTAAACCAGTGCACAATATGCTTTTGCTTATTGTAGTTTACCATCAGTTTGAACTTTATGTTTTTATGTCAAGGCAGCAGCAATTGATTATCAAAATATTCATTCATACAGTGTCCTGGCACTGCTGCACTTTGAGTATAGAATGAGCTTGTTATTTCAGGAAAAGTTTAATCCTGAATGTGTTCAAAACAACAAAGCTCATACTGTTCAGTGCAGTTCAAGCAAGTCTCATAAGCCTTTAATTGGTCAGATTTCATTCTGAGAAGTTAGTCCTCGGGACTCTGTGTAAACCTGGCAAAAGTGAGAGAATAGTGCATGCAATCATTTCATTCATTGAGTTGTAATGGACGGTCAGAACTGAATGAGAGACTGTGATGTAGCATAATGTGACAGAGCTGTGAAGCTTTAATATGCAGTACTGTTTAAACAACAAGAATACCGCAATTACTATTTATCATCACAATAAATTTTAATAATGGCTGTGTTCTGTGCACTGAATAATTTAGTCTCATTTGTGTGCATTTACTATTATGAAGTTAACATCAACATTCAATTTTATATTCAGATTCAGAATGCTTTTGTGTGTGTCTGTTTAGTAGTAAGTATCGTTCACATACAATAAAAGCATTATAAAGACTATACTAAACAAGTTTTTAAATGTACTCATTCAACAAAAAAACAAACATATTTTTTTAACTGTTTACTTATTTATATTTTAATGTTTTTAAATGTTTTTTTTTCCCATTTATTTTATTGGCATTTGGTTGACATTTTAAGGTATGTTGTTGTTGTTGTTGTTTATATCAGTAAACCAAATTGACCCTTGCACTTTTTGGAAGCCCTTCAAAAACTCCTTAAGTTTGTTTCCTCATTTTCCTTTACTTTTTATAAAATCTTCCCAGCACTGCAGATGCAGTTAGTATATGATGGTAGCATGATTTAGCTTTGGAAATTTGGAATTGTGGAGGTCAGAGAATTCTCAACGTATCCTTATCCAGCAATAAAGTTCCACTTCAAAGTATTTATAATAACGATAATAAGCTAAGTATGTCATTCATCTCCACTCATTCTGAAGTGTAGGACAGGTATCTATGTTTACATGTTCTAGCAATGTCAAGAAGTTTTGTACAGAAATAATTTAATAGATAGGTAAGATTGGTCATCCTATAGCGCTCATATTATTATAGTGTATACTAGCCTTTAATGCAACTATAGAGACTCAAAAGCATTCATATCTCTTTGGTTAAAAGTTATTTTTGCAGTATCTCTCACAGGAAAGACTGGCTGGCGGCCATCAGAGGGTGGGCCATTCCTGGTTTTGAACACTGTTAAGTGATCTGTTTGTGTATTTTTTAACGCATTTAAAAAAAATTTTTTTTTTTTGCTTTTTTTCCACATGTCATTAGAGACTCTGGTTTATCTGGCTGTGACAAATATCAGTAGGTGATAAGCAGCAATGTTAAATGTTATTAACGACCCAATTTTGTGGGTGTGTGTAAAGGTTTTGTTATGTTGCATGCATAAATACATAAAATAATTAATTAATTAATTAATAACTATAGATCATCTCAGAATTGTGATGCATATTTGA
The DNA here is from genome assembly GCA_021397915.2 of Tor tambroides. Lineage (NCBI taxonomy): Eukaryota > Metazoa > Chordata > Actinopteri > Cypriniformes > Cyprinidae > Tor > Tor tambroides. The sequence continues at coordinate 110,000 of JAFVLL020033235.1, read as the reverse complement.
ACTGTAACTGAGTGCATATCCAGGATACAGTTCATTAGAAGAGAAGAAGAAATAATAACATGTCAGACCTAGATGGGTCCAAGATGTTCTGCAGTATTTGGAATGAACACAGCAAACCTTGCAGTGTTTCAACAAGTAATCTTTTAACAAATCCCAAAGTACAAACTTCAATCCAACATATAACACAACTTCAATTTGAAATGTCATAGTGTTGTTCTTAATATGATGTCACAGAACTAAAGTGATCCACAAATGTGCAATCAAACATGTTTGAGGTACATTTGTGGCAGCTTGTTAAAGTTTCATTTTGGCAGTAAACAAGGCTCTTAAACTTAAGTGTTGCCATTATATCTCTTCTGTGGCTTGCGGCTTACTGAGAACAACTGAGACCCGAGGCAAGGATTAAATGACACTTCTGAAATTTGGATTGGCCCAAACATCTGCTTGTGTTTCTCCAGTCCTATTTAAGAAACTTTCATTGTTTTCCTCTTGACAAACAAATTATCATGATGTTGTCAAAGCAAGCACTCAACTCTGAAAGCTAGCATTAGCTAGTGCTTTCAGTACACACTCACATCTGAGTCTAATCATACACGCAGGAGAGCTCTCCATTTTAGTTAGCGTAAACCAAGCACACAGACACAAAACCTTTTTTAGGAACGGTCAGCAGAAAAATATTCGCAGCACAAGGGATGTCTGTGTAATGTCAAAAACGATTTCCAAATATCTGTCCAAAAAGCTGATATTCCTTATTTAAATCTGTCTTTCATTCATATATGTGTATTCACTGGAGAACTGAAACTGTGCAAAGTTATGAAAATTAGTTAATTGTGACCCTGGACCACAAAACCAGTCATAAGGGTCAATTTTTTATACATCATCTGAAATCTGAATAAATAAGCTTTCCATTGATGTATGGTTTGTTAGGATCGGACAATATTTGAAAAATTTGGAATCTGAGGATGCAAAAAAATCGAAATATTGAGAAAATCGCCTTTATAGTTGTCCAAATGAAGTTCTTAGCAATGCATATTACTAATCAAAAATTACGTTTTGATATATTTACGGTAGGAAATTTACAAAATATCTTCATGGAACATGATCTTTATTTAATATCCTAATGATTTTTGGCATAAAAGAAAAATCGATAATTTTAACTTCAATAATAATAATTAACTTCAAATGCACTAAATCCCAGCCTCAACCCATTCAGAAGTACCAGTACTACATAGAAACCTATACATAGTAGCCAGAAAGAAACGCTAATTTTAAAGAAAAATGTCAGACATACTTAGAGGCTTTTGCATCTGAACTCTTCATATGCATTAAACATACTTTTAAAAAAAATAATTTCAATTGATCAGGGTGTCATTTTATGGGTTTTTCTGCTACACTGAATATTATCATACAAAATACATATTTTCTGCAATAAGGGATATCAGTATCACAGTTGTTTGCTGTGTGGTATCAAAAACTATTTACAAATAACTGTCTAAATATGAGAAATTCATTCTCTTTCATTCATTTATGACTTGGTATTGCAAAGACCTAAAATAGTAATTATAAAAAGATGCGTTCTTGCAATGTTTGGCAAACATGAGAAGAATATTCTGTTTAGTCCATCTACTGTGCATTCCCTATGTATGTCATTTCATGGTCTTTATATAAAATATACTCGCAAATGTGTTTTGTATTATATCAAGACATATAAAAAACGCATATACCTATATGAACCTGCATTTGGCAGCACACTGTTACCCGCATATATGCAGACATACCATTCTAACCCAGCTCTGTTGATGTCGTCCCACCAGCATTCGTTGGGCTCTCCCCAGTTATAGGGAGTCCTCTGGCACTCAAAGTTCCACAGGCGGTCCGAGCCTTCCTTCTCACTGAAGTAACTCCTGATTGCCACTAAGACCTCGCCATGGGGACACTGAAAGTTGAAGCCCTGGCGCCAGGCATTCACCCACTCCTCACTGGGATCATACATGTAGCCGTGCTGAGCGCTGGCTGTGGAGAAAACCATCAGCAGGCACAGAGCCTGCAGAACATGTGCTGAGCTCATCCTGAAGTCAAACTCTGTGAAACTTCTCAATGCTTCCTCCGTCTTAAAGGCTCCCTGGGACGTGCTGTCCAGATGTTCTGTGTCCGGATCCAGGGGTGATAATTTTCACCATAACCAGATGGTTACGGTCAGGGATTGGACTTTTTTGTATTGTTAAGAAGGATGTTTCCAGCCTCCTCCCAGACTGTGCCGTAGACCCTGAGTTAGATTTTTTTTTTTTTTCCTTTTAAAGAGAAATCTCACTTTAAAGCCAAACATTTATGTAAACAGAATGGGTTTATTTTCAATCTATCATTTATTGTGTTAAACAGTGTGATGGAATGAGGAGCTTTCACAGGAAATATAATTTGGAGTGAGAAAATCAGTTATTATTAATGAAATACACTGTAAAATGTGAAAATGGCTAGTTACCTCATCTGACTCTTAAGAATTACTTTCATTGGTAGGTTACAGACAAATTTATTTGGATTAATATGTAGTCATGTTAAAGGACTTCACTCAAAGTTCACCCAAAAATGAAAATTTGCTTAAAATGAACTCACCCTTAGACCATGCAAGATGTAGATGCATTTGATTCTTCATCGGAATAGATTTTGAGAAATTTAGCATAACTGACCAATGCTGCCCTACAAAGGCAAAAGACCTTAACTCGCTAGAGTGTGAAACTGAGAAAAATGACTTTAAAGTTTTTATTTGTCCAGCCAAATTAATTATAGGAAGGACACTGGAAATTTGGCAAATAGATGCTTTAGTGATAAAAATTATCTACAAAATTGTGAACTCAAACTTGATTTTTACCCCTATTTTGAAGTTACTGTACTCTGCCTTCGCATTTTCTGCAAAACATGAGAAGTCACACCAAGGCAAAAGACAGAAACTTCCACATTATCAATATTTGGTTGCTGATCACCATTTACAAAATCGTTACAGTAACACCTGTATAAAATCTATTGATCATAGGCTATCTCATTTAGGCTATTGCATATAGAAATGTGAATCTATTAGTTGTTTTTTGACCGTAACAAGTGGACTAAACGTTAAACGTGAGTGGATACCGTTTTGCAACCAATTTATTTGATATGCTTCGTAACGTAAAAGAATGCTAGACATAGCGTAATGTTAATGCTTTTAAATTGACTTGAATGAAAATAGCCTAACCTAAAAGAATGACTTGTGGATTGATGTGAATGCCAGCAAGCAGGAATGCTCAGAATGCCTGTGGATTAAACATCTCTGACAACGTTCATCACCATAGATTGATTTTATCGGGTTACAAGAAAAGGTAGGATATGGATTTAATTGCAAACTGTTAGTACTGATTTTATGATTGCTCATGCTACATGCTACGGCATTCGAGTCCATACGCATCCAGCTAGAAGTGGCAGCCTGGTGAATCTGCATTACAAAAAGGAAAAAATAATAATAAAAAAATCTTTAAAGGTTTTTCACGATTATGCATTGCTGCCAAGGTAGGTTATCTAGTCTTTACAGTGCTTTGTTAAACAGAGCTGTTAGGCAGATCATGATCTAATTCGTTTGTCTAATAAAGTGCTTTAGTTACAGATCAGGTATATGAAAGTATAGCCTACAAGTTACACCGTAATTAAATAGCGGCAGTCTTTAATGGTCAGTAAAACAAAGGCAGAACACCATATAACGCCAAGCTGGCACCGTAACTTCATATTGACGCACGACTAAACAAAGGCAGAATGCCATAACTCATTTTGAGCGTTCCAAACAAAGTGAAAGAGCCGTAACTAGTGTTATACGATGCTCTGCCTTGGTTTCTCTGGGACTTTTCGAAGTTACGGTTAAGACGACCCATTATTTTCTCGGAAAAACAACAAAATTGACTCAAGATACTTACGCACATGATAAAGGATGTCTTGAATGTCCCAGAAATATCAATAACTCATTTTCGACCAAAATCGAAGTTACGGTCTTTTGCACGGTAGAATGGATATATATATATTATTAAATTATTCAACCCTTGACTTGCAAGACATTTTGCTGCCGAGAACTAAATTTTATGAAAACGATTCAGCACAGGCATTGCTAATATAGAAAATTTATTAATTCACATTTGAGAGATTCTGACAAAATAATAATTAAATTGTCTCTAGCCATTCATGTACAAAATTATTCAACCCCCAAAAGTCTAATTTTATGCAGAATCCTTTATTCTTGACAGCCTCTAGGAACTTGTGGTGATAGACTTTCTAATGAAATAAAACAATTTGTTCTCAACAGCTTTTGTGAGAGCTCTCTAGTTTACAATAACTTGCAACAATATAAACATTCACACAACCTAGATTTGCTATATAGTATACATTGGTTTATGTGAGGTTATATTATGTATGTATGTAAAATTAGATGTATTGTATTTCTAACTTTAAATATATGGTTGGGCAATAATATAGTTTACATTTTGCGGCAATATAAACAATCAAGCAATTCAGTTGTGGGGTAAAACGGAGCACCCACAGGAACCCTGGGAAAAACATGCGAACTCCACCCAGAAAGGCCTCATGGCCTCAAACCAGGGACCTTCTTACTGCTACCCACTAAGCCACTGTACCACCCATAAGGATATAGCTCTGACCTCTTATGGAGCTATTTCTACCTCATTTAACCATTAAAATGACCCAGTTAATTTAGATATTACAACATGAAACATTTTTACACACAGATAACCTCTTTTTTTTAAAAAAAATAATTAGGATGTTTATTAAATAAACATTAATTTAATCAAGTAAAAATATTTTTTTAACATCTCTGAATCATCCTAAATACATTAAGTTACACCAGCAAAACTAAATGAAAGGATTAGTGGGAACTTTTGGGTTACCTAGAAAAAGTATATTAATATTAAATAGCAATAACCCTTCAGAAAGAAGAGTATTTGTAGTCACCTCTGATTCACAAGTTACTCAATGTCACTAATGTCAGAGGAACTTTGTTTTATGCATGTGTCTGTACTGATTGCAGCATTCGTTTTCTTCCGCTTAATCAGCTGCTGAATCAGCACTTGTTTTATATTGTATTGTTTCATTACATTTCATCCTCCCCTTTACTTTAAAATCTAAATTTATTGCTATGTGATATTTAGTAACTATAAAAACAGATCATTTAGTATGTCAGGCCACATCAGATGCTGTAAGCCTTTGATCCCCTAAAACTTTATCTCAGAGATAAGTCTTAGAGTCAATCTTGTAAAACACAAACATTTATCTCTGTAGCTCAGATAACAATCAGTGTTTAGGGCTTCTGCAGGGTTCTTTAAATTATCATAGTGTTCTGTTTGAACATTAACTTGTCTTATCAATGATTGGATGCAAAGCAAACTTTGTACTAACATAGCAACTAACAGAGCTACAAAGTCATAATGTGGCAAGTTGAGTCATTAAACATTTGAAGACCTAAGCCAAAGTCAAAGTCGATATATTTACACTGTACAAGAGGAAACTGCATAGAGCTTTTTCATATAAACCATTGTGCAAACATGTAAGACTGCACCTAAAGCAGATATGTAACATAAAATAGGCCTGGAGAATGGCACAAGTTATTACAACAAATATTGACAGTATAAATACACTGTTGCAATATTTCATATTAGAACAATATATATATATATATATATATATATATATAGGAAATGGGACATGGTGCAGAGAACCAAATTATACAACAGATCAATAATAACACTGTATTATACTGTCCGTTGGTCCGTTGTATAATATAATATAATGTAATATAATTCAGAAATGGGACTGAACATAGAAAATGAACATAGAAAAATACTAGAGCTATTAAACCATTTCTATACTACATTTCTGTACTATAGAAATGGTTTAAAAGTGCTAGTATTTTTCTATGTTCAATTTTTAATGTTTTCAAAAATATTTTTATGAAATAATAATGATTTATGCTGATATTCCCCGATTATTTTGGGGGATTTTTTTTTTTTTTTTAATTGCCTTAAATGTCCACTTTTGGGCTGTGTTTTGCTATTTACACGCTCTCTACAGTCCTTATACATTATATGTACACATATTTGCATTGCTTTGACCGTTTTCTCTAGATCTCACCTTCTCGTACCCCGCGATTGGTCGATTATGTGCAATGCCTGCACGCTATTGGTCAAACTACTTTTCAGTCATTACCTTTAGCAAGTATGAAAACAATAGGGGGAAAAAAGCCAAAACCTGGTCATGTTACACAATTTAGAAAACCCAGCCAAGAAAAAGTGGACGTATGGTCACTCAAGTGTTGAGGAAATCTTGTCATCGGACATCAATCACACGGATTATGCACACTTTTAGCACCTTTTCTGAGATGCTAAAGGATTGTGTGATCCACATGACTTTGTGTGTTTTTAATGTGTGCAGAAGCATTTGAGACCTTATAATTTGGACTTCTACATCATCCATGCACTGATGTTTCCATTGACAGCTGATGTAAACTCCCACTCACATGCAACAGTCATTTTAAAAATAGTACAGTTGTATGGATGGATGTAGTGGTAAAGGAATGTAGCTCTGTGGTAAAGCACATGCTTTACATGTATAAGAGCATGAGTTCAAGCCTGGCAATGCCAAGAGGGAATTTAATAACTTTAAGAGTCCCTTGCTGCTTCAGTAGCTCTGATGTAAAGCATCTTTCAAGTAATAAATAATAAGATACACATGACATGGGCTGTGTAGGGCCTCTCAATAAAACAAGATCTTCAGAAATAGATCATAATTCTCTGAAACAAGAATATCAGGCTCCTGTGTATTAATATACTGAATGGAAGTATGTTTGCAGGTATCTGCAATGTAACTTGAGTAAAAATCAGCAGCAATTTAAGAAATATAAAGAGAGGTCATTGGCTGTGAATCGTTATTCACTCAGTATTGAGTGCTCAATTTAATATACATTAAATCCAACATTACAGCCTAGTACTGTTTGTCAACATTATTAAATATGGTCACTTTTTTATTAAAAAAATCAAAGTATGTTTAATAATATTTAACAGATGTGTTGTTGCTGTTTGATATTTTATATACTTTTACATTTGTAAATTAAGATTTGAAAAGAACATCATTTTTACAATATATTACAGTAATATTTAATATCTGTTAAATCTAGTATGAATTTTCACCTCATATACTAAGGTAACCTACATTTAACCATTTTTTGTAGCATTTTCACATTCTGTTTCTATTAAAATAATGAACATTTTTATGCGGAGACATTTTATGTGCAAACATTAATATTAATATGTATTTCTTCACAATTTGGACTCGCTTCAAATCTGTGTTTCAGAGATTAATTCTGTCTGTCCTCATCTGGCACAGTGACTTTGATCTGTTTGGAGAAGCGCCACTCTCAAAGAGTACAAAAATAAATAACTGCATGTTCAGAAATAGTGTGTGAGTCACATCTTGTAGAGTTTCTTATCAGTTTAAATGGAGCAGATCACAGTGATGTGTATTTTTAGATTGATCATTCCATAAAAAGCACCTTTATTTGGGACAGCGGGATGCAAACTTGTGAGTGTTCATTCATTGATTCTCTCCTGTAGTTTTGCTGTGTGCTTGTACGTATGTAACATTTACCTCATACTCCAATGCACAATAAGCAGAAAGGTAATACAAAAAAAATAAATAAATAAATTCACGGAATCCAAACTCAACAATAACAACCAAACCAACCACAATTTTTCCTGCTACACTAAAGTAAAGGAATTCAGATAGTTCACATCTGTTTTTTATTTAGACATCACTGAAGCAACATGGCTATGAACTGGTTTGCCATCGTTTATATAGGAACAAAATGTTTCGTGTCAGAAAACAAATGTGTTTGAGAACTGTACATCTGCGGGCAAGTGTTAGGGACAATATCACTCTATTAATCATAACAGAATTTTAATAATGTGCTGTTATTAGCCTGTCTTTTTTCACAGAATCACAGAATATCATTCAACCACCATATATAAACAAACACAAGCACATAAGAGTCCAGTGTTCTGTAATGGAGAAGGACTGATCACTCCATAGGCCAAGCTGCATATAGCCTAGTTTTTACAATGGATTGATGGGTCAACATTATGTCATGAGTATTGCAGAGGAGCAAAAAGGCCCTGAATGGGACATTAGACAAAAAAGCTGCTAATGGCCCAAAGATTTAGTTTCCCTAATTACCCTTACAACTGAACCATTTCATTTGCAAACAGGAGTGTCCTGTATTCACACTTATGTAAAGCAGGGAAATGAGAAAAATGCATATGTGCAAACAAAAACACATGGACACAGGCTGTTTCATTCATTTGTTTTGTTTTTTTATATTTAAATATCATTGTTTACTCACAGCAAAGCTGCATTGTCACTTGAGAGATGCATGTGTAACTCTGCAAATCATAATCTGCACCACAACAGAACTGAAACATAATATCTCTATGCAATAATTGTCACGTGTACTTCAAAACTTTGGCAATTGACAGCATTTGAAACCTGGAGAATCTAATTTTAAGCCACAACATAGCTGCAAGTAGGGTGCAACACGTGGCTGCAGAAACCCATTTTGCATGAGTGTTTGTGGTTATCATATGTTACACGGCTGTCTCTTAAGTGGCACACTTTCAGGAAGAGAAAACAGCAGTGTGTTCCCCTCTTGTGTGGCTGCACACAACCATTCCCACCCCTTTGACCCAAATACATACCAGCACTACTTCTGCTTATGTGCTGCCTCAGTTTATATTTTTTTGCTTGGTTGGTTTGGTTTGTGTAAATTCATATATATAGTAAGATTTTTTTTTAAAAGAAATTAAGACTTGAAATTGATCAAAAGTGACTTTTACAAAATATATATATTTCAAATAAACACAGCACTTTCTATTCATCAAAGAATCCTGAAAACAATATATCATGGTTTCCACAAAAATATATAGCAGCACAGTGTTCAAAAATACTAATTAAAAAGTTTTGAGCACCAAATCAGCATATCAGAATGATTTCTGAAGGATCACATGACACTGGAGTAATGGCTGCCTTGTGGTGAGCATTAGAGACTTTTTCACATTCACCAGGGCTCATTACTTTATCATACATTCAACACATACTGAATGTTGACCTTAACAAATGCGCAAACAATCCAGCTTCATAGATCTTTAAAAGGTACAGAATAACACCTGTGTGTTTTAGTGCAGATCTTTTCTGATAGCGTTATCAAATAACTTTTTTGATTAGTTTGACTAATATTATTATGAGACCACCAAAACTTCAAATTTGGAGGAATGATCAAGTAAATACTCTGATATCTGATAGGCACAATCAAGGTTTTGGCCACTTCATAGTCTTGTGTTTCTGAATACTCAATTCCATGACACAATACAGGAAATGACTGTAGTGTCATGTGAGATAGTGTCATGTCTTGATATGCATTGGATAGCATGTCATGAAGGTAAATATATATCTGAATATATTTTTCTTGCATGAAGATGCTTATAAAAAATTATAATAAGAAATCATGATTTAATTTCAGGAGTATTTTAGTTATTAGGTATTAGGTATTTATGTATTTTAGGTATAAAAATGTAAAGAATTTAGTATAAGTACATAAAAAAAAGTGCAGTGCTGTTTTCTAGAACAAGGGCTTGTTTTTCTTCAGGACCTGTTTTGATTATTGCCTCTTGTTGGAACTGTCTCTTGAGCGAGTCTAATCTTCTGGTCACTGGTCCAAATCTAGAAATAGTGCACTCCCTTCACGCTCATTTCCGTTATCCACTGTTTGAGAGGGAGGGTTGCACTCGCACCGCGACACGCGTTACATCTTGTCAAGAAAAAAGAGAAAGGAATAGCAGTTGTGAGCAGGGTGGCCAAAGGGATGAAGCTTAGGTGAATGGTGCACTGTTAAAAACGTTCTTTTGTGTCTAACTCCACTCTTAGAAATAAGAGGGAGCAGTCGTGGCCTAATGGATAGAGAGTCGGACTTGTAACCCGAAGCGTTCGAGTCTCAGGTCTGGCAGGGATTGTAGGTGGGGGGGGTGAGTGATTGTCCAGCGCTCTCTTCCACCTTCAGTAGCTATGTTTCCATCCAAAGATTCAAATTAAACTTATGCACAAAACTGGAATATCGCATAAAACATATGTGAATAAACCGTCCAACGTGTCAAAGAGAACAAAATCGTCACTTCCTGGTAAACTGTGGCATTAAAAATCACTAAGAATATAGGAGAAGCCACTGAATATAATAATTTTCATATATGACAAATTACTTGCGCCTCAGAGCAAGCAGACGAGACGCAATAAATGTGGTCATTACTTTTGGAGGTGGATGCTGCTGTTTGGGAACGCAGTCATGTAAGACAGTAATTATACAGAAATACTTCGATGACAGACTTTCCTTAGGCATTTCAGAATGATCATAAGATATAGATGTTGTGAACGAGATCGGTTCGCTGGTTAGTCAAGTTATCCCATCTCATAGCGCAAAGTCACATGACTTTTTCGATGCAAATGGAGGAATTTATTCAGTAAATGTGTTTCCATCGTAGTTTATGCACATTTTTTCTTATCGGATAAAAAATTTATCCTACTCAAATGTGCGCATAAGTTTTTTTAAATTAATGAGCATCCTTGGCATTTCCATCCAGCGCTTTTTTTTTTATGCAATATTCCAAAATGCGCATAAAGATAGGTGGATGGAAACGCAGCTACTACCACGACTGAGGTGAGACCCTTGAGCAAGGCACCAAACCCCAAACTGCTCCCCAGCTGCCCACCGCTCCGGGTGTGTGTTCACAGTGTGTGCACTTTCAAATGCATGTGCACGTTTTATTCCTTAATTTAATGTACTGTAGAGTACAGTACAAAAATAATTACACTGCCCCAGCATCCTGTCATTGGTCTGGGACAGGCCAAAGAACCTCTTCAACATCACAGGCTATACTGGCCCTGGCTAGACAGCGGGGGTAAAGTCCTCTTGCATGCCTTATCCAACCCTGACACTTTGATTTGAGCGAAAATAACATATCCGTGTGGCGCAGCTGACACAGAAGAGCATACGATGTTTGCGTTCAGTGGATATTCTCCAAAATGGCGCTAGGGTGACACGGAGGAGACAAATTTGAATAGTCTTTTTTTTTTTTTTTCCTTTTTCTTTTGCGCACAAAAAGTATTCTCGTAGCTTCATAAAATTAGGTTGAACCCCTGATGTCACATGGATTATTTTACCGATCTCCTTGCTATGTTTCTGGACCTTGATCTTGTAAGGGCCCTAGTTGTCTATGGAGGGTCAGAGAGCTCTCAGATTCCATCAAAAATATCTTAATTTGTGTTCCGCAGATGAACGAAGGTCTTATGAGTTTGGAACAACATGAGGGTGAGTAATTAATGACAGAATTTTCATTTTTGGGTGAACTATCCCTTTAATGATAACTCACTCATAAAGACAGTCCCTTGCCTCCATCTACTGGCCTAACAATGAAACTGAACTGCCTGACAGCCTTCTACTTCACGCAGACACAAGTCTCAGTGCTGATACTGCTAAAAGATTAGCATTATACCATCAGTGACATAAAATAATCTTTAAATGTAAATAATACTGTATTGCAATTATTTCTTGCCCAACAAAAAGTAGTTATTGTGACCTACACACATTTTATGCTATTTTTCAATTAATGCAGCATGTAAGTTAAACCAGAGCAAAGGCATTTAAAATACACAGAGGCAGATTAATGCTATCTGATGGAAATAAATAAATAAAATCAAATGTAATAAACTTTTCAGGAAAGTGGATCTCAAGGGCCAGAGATGAGAACTGCTGGTGGAACCACTGGATGCTATCATTACTTTTATTAGGTTTTTCATTTAGTTATGTATTTAAATATTATAGAAAACTTGTCGAGGTTTAGACTTTTTTTTTGTTTGTTTGTTTGTCTTCTGGCTGAACTAACTGGTAAACAGCTGGCAAAAGATATTTGTTGTTTAAGCCAGAAAGCATATAGAAAGAGGAGAGTATTCTCAGTCACAATTCATTTATTTTATAGAAAAGAAGATGCATTGATAGTAAATAGTGACTGAGGCTGTTAGTCTCTTAAAGTCCCCCTGTAGTGAAAATCAAGTTTTTTTATGTTGTTTATTTGTCTATGTGGTGTTTTTAATATGCTTTTAGACAAACCATGTGCCAATCCATTACTCAACACCATTACTGAGTATTTTCTCCTTAAAACTGTAGTTTCTCAATGGTTGACCCAGAAATGCGGTTTGAAACAGCCCTCGGGTTGCTACGTCACAAACCAGTAACCGATCACGTCAAGGGATCAATTCTTATCACTAGCATGCAAAATATACCAATACCAGCACAAAACCAACATAAATTAGAGCAAAAAACCCATGAAGCCGTGGTTTAATGTGAATTTAGGACCGCTAACTTGCATTATAACCCGCAGCAACAGTGTAAAGGTAGCCTGGAGTCAGACGCACCTCTCCCGCGTCGGCGTCTGCACTTCACTCGCGTATGCTTGCGGGCGCGTATCAAGAATCACAAACGGCTGCATTCAGTGTTAACGGAATTTTGAGGACACAACATCGTCAAGTAAGTAACTTTAACGAATGTTACAGTATTCACTGTAGTTGTCCGCTAGTAAAAACATAGTTTTATCAGTCATTATCTGTGTGTGCCATTGTTTTGTGTTTACTACAGTTCAGTGGATCAGGAGGCACTGGCTGCTGCGACTGAGTGGAGGCGGGGCTAATTTGCATATTTATAAATCAGCGTATAGTAAATGAGGCAAGGGTGTTGAGTTACATTCAAGCTATTTTAAGGCATGAGAAAATTATTTTCACGAGAAAAAACATTTAAACATCATTTTAATGATCAAAGATAAGTTTTAAGGGATAAAATATTTGACTACAGGGGGACTTTAATGTTCTGCCTTAAATCTCTTTTTGTGTTCCACTGAAGATAGAACTCACATTCCAGTTCAAAATAAAACTGTGTATATTATGAAAAGTGTCATTCTTGAGAAAAATTACCGCTTTTAAATTGTAACATGGAGTTATATTGGTTTAAAATTTATTTTTGGACATATATTTGTGAATGCATGGGTGTGAATGTCTTTTCTATATTTGGCTATATCTATCTACTTCTATGATGTATATACCTCAAAGTTTATTATAAATAATTTCTAATAAATAACAATGACAGCGGAGTGTGATGGTACATATTGTGTATATAATATATATATATATATATATATGTATTAGGGGTGTGCAGCAGAGCCATTATTTGTATCTGTGACCATCTCAAAATGATTTGTATCTGTACCTGTATTGGGATGGATCTGGAAGTGGGCGTGGTTTAAGCCGGAAGTTCATCAACTTACATGAAAATACCATTTTAAATGCAAATCTGTAATTTTCATTTAACAAATATGCCTTGTATAACTAAAGAAAGTATTCTTTTTTATTATAATTATGACTTTGTAAATATCTTCTATTTAAAACTACAGAAAATGTTGATAAAAAAAGAAAAATAACTTTATTCTTCTTGTTTTCCAATGAAACTGTGTACAAATCTGTCAAGAGACAAGCATCCACAATCTTAAATAAGAGCACTAGTAGGGAAAAAAAGAAGCTGAAAAAAAAAAAAATAAATAATTGAAATGGAAAGAAAGTGTTCGGTACTCATAGCAGAATGACAATAAAGCTCACTTGAACTTGAAGTAACTTAGAAATCATGTGTTGCCGGAGTCTGTGATCATTTACGAGTATTTTATCAACAGAGCGCAACAAATCATTTGGCCTTGATCAAACATCGCTTTTCTTCGTCTTGTATAATTAAATGTAATGCCAGCCACGAAAGCTAATGTAATGCGTTTTTATAGTTGGATTTCGAAAAGGTTTGAAGTTAGGACCGTTTTTAGGATATTTTTGTCAAGTTGATATAACTCCAGACAAAGCTCTGATTTCTGAGACACGCACATACCCAACGCGGTTATTGATTTGCGCTCATTTCATACATATAGGCTTGTTTACACTCATTACTTTACACATCCAGGCCCATAGCCAGCTATGAGGTCCAGACCTCCGTAAATGTTTCATGTTCAAAAATAAAATTAGAAAACATATGAAAAATTATTCAAAATCATGTCGCTTAATGAATTCATGTGGCTGACTCGCAGCAGCTGCGAAACACAGGAGTGAAGGAGCTTGGCGCAAGTGCAGCCTCCGCTCCACCATGTTGCCAGATCTAGTTAATATAAGCGTCGCTGGACTTGTTTTAATACTTAATGTAACAGTGTTAATAAAGTAATTAGGGCATTAATAAAGTGGGAAGATGAAGGTTGAGGTTAGAGATTTTGGATCCTATTTGCAAAATACAAGATTTAAACTTATTTTGGCACATTTTTCAGGATATTGGTTGTGTTTGTTTTTTGTAGCAATACCTGGCAACCCTTCTTCACCAGCACTGACAGGCAGCAATCAAAAAAGGAGCACGCGGATAGTTTATTGCTGAGGAGACCACATTCATTAGACAAACACAATGATCACCATGTTATTATCTGTACGAAACTGTGTCAAATGCTATCAAAGCAGTTATTATTGCACAAATCTTAACAACCGCAGACCTCACTAATGTAGTGCTGTTCCAGCAAACGTGATTGTGTCTGCCGAATATTTTTTCTGTTATTCGAATAAATCCATTATTCATTTTGAAGCCATTATCCGTGCCTTTCCGAATAAGGTATTCGGCTTCGGGCACATCCCTAATACATACATACACACACACACACACATATATATAGGTGCATCTCCAAAAATTTGAATATTGTGAAAAAGTTCATTATTTTTTGTAACTTATTTCAAAAAGTGAAACTTTCATATATTCTAGTTTCATTACATCTAAAGTAAAACATTTCAAAAGTTTTCTTTGTTTTAATTTTTTGATGATTACAGCTTACAGCTCATGAAAGTCAAAACTCAAGTATCTCAAAATATTAGAATATTTCCTAAGATCAATCAAAAAAAGGATTTGCAGAACAGAAAAGTTCAAGTTCTTTAAAGTATGTTCATTTATGCACTCAATACTTGGTTGAGGCTCCTTTAGCACAAATGACAGCATCAGTGAGGTGTGGCATGGAAGAGATCAGCCTGTGGCACTGCTGAGGCACTATTGAGTCTTATCTCTATTGTTGGATCGACTTTCTCATCTTTCTCTTCAAAATATCTCAGATTCCATATGGGTTCAGGTCAGGCATGTTGGCTGGCCAATCAAGCACAGTAATATCATGGTCAGCAAAGCACTTGGAAGTGGTTTTGGCACTGTGGGCAGGTGCTGAAGTCCTGCTGGAAAAGGAAATCAGCATCTCCATAAAGCTTGTCAGCAGATGGAAGCATAAAGTGCTCCAAAATCTCCTGGTAGGCGGCTGCATTGACTTTGGACTTGATAAAACGCAATGGACCAACACCAGCAGATGTCACGGCACCCCAAATCATCCCTGACTTCAGAAACTTCACACTGGACTTCAAGCAGCTTGGATTCTGTACCTCTCCAGTCTTCCTCCAGACCTTGATTTCCAAATGAAATTCAGAATTTACTTTTAGGACTTTGGACCACTGAACAACAGTCAAGTTCTTTTTCTCTTTAACCCAAGTAAGATGCTTCTGACATTGTTTCTGTTTCAGAAGTGGCTTGGTAGCCCTTTTCTTGAAGCGTGGTTACTCTTGATGCACTGACTCCAGCTTCAGTCCACTCCTTTTGAAGCTCTTCCAAGTGTTTGAATCGGCTTTGCTTGACAGTATTCTCAAGCTTGCAGTCATCCCTGCTGCTTGTGAACCTTTTCCTACCCAAATTCTTCCTTCCAGTCAACTTTCCATTTAATATGCTTTGATACAGCACTCCAGCACTGTGAACAGCCACCCCTTTCAGTAATGACCTTCTGTGACTTACCCTCTTTGTGAAAGGTGTCAATGATTATCTTCTGGACCACTGCCAAGTCAACAGTCTTCCCCATTATTGTGGTTTCAAAGAACAAGAGATACCCAGAATTTATACGGTATGGATGGTCATTTATTGAAACTCAAATGTAAATATTCTAATATTTTGAGATACTGATTTTCGACTTTCATTAGCTGTAAGCTCTAATCATCAAAATTAAAACAAAAAAACTTTTGAAGTGTTTTACTTTACTTGTAATGAATCTAAAATATGAAAGTTTCACTTTTTGAAATAAGTTACAAGAAAAAATGAACTTTTTCACCATATTCTAATTTTCTGAGATGCACCTGTATATGTATTTAAAAAAACAAAAACAAGTAGGAAGTAGTTGTTGATTGTGTGTTGTCATTTAACCAAATGAAATCAACATCACTTCAGTGTAAGTTACATTGCACTCCACTGTCGTCTTTCATTAAAGGCATAAATATAGCTTTAAAAAATAGATTATATGGTTGCTTATTTATTTTGTTTCAGTTAATACTGCTCTTGGTGTTTGTGGTGGTGTGGCAGGGCTCAGACTAATGCTCTTTAAATCTGTTATATTGTTGTGTCCTCTAGAAACCCCTAGACTTCTATCTACATAGAGACACTGAGTAGTTCAAAATCAAATAATAAAACCTAAAACCTTGCTGTTCAACATACTTGAGTTTGTCCAGATTCTTGAGTTTTTCAGAGAGCAGCTTGAATCCTGAATCTGCTGGGTGATTGTAGCTCAGATCCAGCTCTCTCAGGTGTGAGGGGTTTGAACTCAGAGCTGAAGACAAATAACCACAGCCTTCCTTTGTCACCATACAGCCAGACAACCTACAGACACACACAGCAACAGTCCACATTACATTAGTTTGGCTGTCAGACATCACTAACACACAGTCATTTGTGCTGTTATTTTCTGTAGTTTCAGTCATAAAAGTATGATAAAAAGAGCTGATAAAATTAAAAAACTAACTTGAATGCAACGTAAGTCGCTTTGGATAAAAGCGTCTGCTAAATGCATAAAAGTAAAGTAATCAGAAACAGTTATATTCAATTAAAGTACAAATGTACTTAAAAACAGGCACAAAGTATTTCTACATTGTCACTAGACACACAGGTTTAACCTCCTGGGGTCGACAGTTGCGCCGTCACTTTTTCATGCCGTCACGTGTTTATTCCTGATGACAGCAAAAAGAACTTAAAATGCTCCGTTATATAAGTGCAATACAACGTTTGAATCTGTAAAGGGTCTACTTTTATTTGTGTGCACTCACAATATCAACAAAACAGTGTGCTTTTGTGAAATAAAGAAAATATACATGGTGTGCTTTCAGCCATCTCAGTCTCTGTGAATATCATTCTGAAATGCATCAATAAAATGAACTGAAACTCCGTGAATACTTGACATACAGACATGAGGAATATATCTATGGAACGCTTGAAGTGTCTACTTTGAAATGAAGTAAGTCTTATCAAAAACAAATATTCCGTGTTAAAGTAATCTGTATGAAACTAATGCGAGGTACAGTTTTTCCTGTCTGAGCTCATTATCTGTAATGTGATAATGCACACAAACTGTTCATAGGATAATTATCCACGTCAGACACGCGGACATGTAAACACCCACATCGCCTCCATAAACAAGCTGTGAAGATTCATCAAGATCATCTTGGCTACTTTTCATTTTTTGAAAAAGACACGCTGAGAAGAATAAGCCAGAATTTACCTAAGAAGAAGAACGCAATGTGACGTGCCATTTGATCCAGCAGAGGAGATCATTTCTGCTGAGTAAGTAATGTTTCTTATTTGCCTTAGATAATGTGTTATTGTGACACAGACTTGAACCCATTTACTAGTTGGACTTTTCCCAAACTGTAATTCCAGATTAAAATGTGTAAAATCAAATGCAACATTGCATCTAAATGTTGTACGATGTAAGACTCCACCCGCTGGCCCAAACAATGGACTCAGCGGCCTGGTCGAAGGTTTAATGCATATTCGGTCTTTTATTTGCGCTATCTGAATTTATCCGGATTTAGTTTCAATTTTAGTCTATCTCCGCGCTTGATCTGACTCCAATTTCAAGTGATCATTAAATTTAGGCAATATTCTTAATTAAAAACTGATCACAAATATCGATTGAACATTAATTTAGATATTTGATTATTCCAGAAATCTCATACTTTCAATTCTTCGTTCATTGGGGACTAGGCATTGGTTAGCAATTCACTCGGCCAACTGTGAGCGCACGGCACAAACTAGTCAGTTCTGAACATACTCAGAGAGTGCAGAGTGGGTATAATATCTTTAAGTGAGCTGCGCCTGCATACTCATAACAAAAAGTGTATTTTTTCCTATAACCACAAGAGCTACACCGTGTTAAGCCAGTGACAGTCAGAGGTCCAAAGTCTCCCTCATGGAGACTTTGCCAAAGCACTCATCCATGGGTGCTTTGGCGTGATCTGTCTTGAACTCAGATTTGTGTAAATACCGCTACACAATAATCTACTTGAAAAATGATTTCAGAAGAGATCA
Organism: Tor tambroides; assembly: GCA_021397915.2. NCBI lineage: Eukaryota > Metazoa > Chordata > Actinopteri > Cypriniformes > Cyprinidae > Tor > Tor tambroides. The sequence goes on along the minus strand of JAFVLL020033235.1, from coordinate 91,441 downwards.
GAATAAATCAAATATAACAATTTATTATTAGTCAGGTAAAGCTGTA
>JAFVLL020033235.1:31774-91296 GCA_021397915.2 Tor tambroides | reverse complement strand
GGCTGTCATGTATGTTTTGTTGACCTTGGTTTTTTTTGTATTTGATTTGTCACCTGTAAATAGTATGTTTGTTTGCATAATAAAAAAAAAAAAAAAATGAAGTGCAGGACAGGTATCTGTGTTTACATGTTCCTGACACGTACAGAAGGTTTGGACAGAAATTATTTCATAGACATAGTGATCATCCTAGAGCACTCACAATATTATAATGTATATTAGCCTTTAATGCAACTACAGAGACACTTTTAAAACTTTTAAAACTTTGAATAGCAGATAAAAAAGCATTAATATCTCTTTGGTTAAAAATTATTTTGCAGTATTTCCCACTGGAAAGACTGGCTGGTGGCCATCAGAGGGTGGGCCATTCCTGGTTTTGAGCACCATTCTTAAACTGAGGTGACTCATAGTTGGATTGACTACGTGGACAGATTTTTGCACCCTTGTTAAGTGATCTGTTTGTGTATTTTTTAAAATGTATTTTAAAATCGCTGTTTTTTTTGGGGGGGGGGTCATTACAGGCTGGTTTATATGGCTATGACAAGTATCAGTAGGTGATAAGTAGCAATGTTAAATGTTATTAATGACCCATTTTTTTGTGGTTGTGTGAAGGTTTTTTTCTTATGGTTTTGTTATGCTGAATGCAGAAATATAACTATAGATAATCTCATAAATGTGCTGGATATTTAAACTGTAACTGAGTGCGTATCCAGGACCACACTACAGTTCATTAGAGGAGAAGAAGAAATAATATCATGTCAGATCTAAATGTGTCCAAGATATTCTGCTGTATTTGGAATGAACACTGCAAACCTTGAAGAAGAAACCTTTTAGCAATCCCAAAGTACAGTCAATACAACTTATAACTCAGCTTTAATTTGAAATGTCATAGTGTTGTTCTTAATAGAATGTCACAGAACTAAAGTAATTCACAAATGTGCAATCAAACATGTCTGAGGTACATTTGTGGTGGCTTGCTAAAGTTTCATTTTAGCAGTAAATAAGGCTCTTAAACTTAAGTGATGCCATTATATCTATTCTGTGGCTTGCGGCTTACTGAGAACAGAGACCTGAGACCTGAGGCAAGGATTAAATGACACTTCTGTCCAAACATCTGCTTGCGTTTCTCCAGTCCTATTTAAGAAACCTTCATTGTTTTTCTCTTGACAAACAAATTATCATGATGTTGTCAAAGCAAGCACTCAACTCTGAAAGCTAGCATTAGCTAGTGCTTTCAGTAAACATTCACATCTGAGTCTAATCATACATGCATGGGAGCTCTCCATTTTAGTTAGTTTAAACCAAGCATACAAACACCAAACCTTTTTTAGGAATGGTCAGCAGGAAAAAAAATATTTGCAACACAAGGGATACATCAAAAACGATTTCCAAATATCTGTACAAAAAGCTGATATTCCTTATCTAAACATGTCTTTCATTCATATGTGTGTATTCACTGGTGAACTGAAACTGTGTGCAAAGTTATAAAATAAAAATTAATTAATTCAAAAAATTACAAAAATTTTCTGCTTGTTTCCATCTATATTCTCCATGTACTGTATGTATGTATTAAACATACTTTTTTAAAAATAATATTGATTGATCAGGGTGTCATTTTATGTTTTTTGCTGCTACACTGAATATTATCATAGAAAAAACATTTTCTGAAACATATATTCCTTTCATTCATTTATGTATATTGGCTATACACTTGATACTGCAAAGCCCTAAAATAGTAATTATAAAAACATGCATTCTTGCCATGTTTGGCAAACATAAGAAAAATATTCTGTTTATTCCATCTATTGAATATTCTCTATGTATCTTTATGTAACACTTTTTATAAAATTGTATTGACTGGAACATCAGGGTGTCATTTCATGGTCCTTTCTGCTTCAGTGAATGTTGTCATATAAAACACACTCACAAATGTGTTTTGCATTATAGCGAGACATGTAAAAAAGGCATATACCTCTATGAACCTGCACACTGTTACCCGCATGTATACAGACGTACCATTCCATCCCGGCTCTGCTGATATCGTCCCACCAGCATTCGTTGGGCTCTCCCCAGTCATAGGGGGTCCTCTGGCACTCAAAGTTCCACAGGCGGTCCGAGCCTTCCTTCTCACTGAAGTAACTCCTGATTGCCACTAAGACCTCACCATGGGGACACTGAAAGTTGAAGCCCTGGCGCCAGGCATTCACCCACTCCTCACTGGGATCATACATGTAGCCGTGCTGAGCGCTGGCTGTGGAGAAAACCATCAGCAGGCACAGAGCCTGCAGAACATGTGCTGACCTCATCCTGAAGTCAAACTCTGTGGAACTTCTCAATGCTTCCTCCGTCTTAAAGGCTCCCTGGGATGTGCTGTCCAGATGTTCAGTGTACAGCTCCAGGGGTGATAATTTTCACCATAACCAGATGGTTATGGTCAGGGATTGGACTTTTTTGTATTGTTAAGGAGGATTTTTCCAGCCTCCTCCCAGACTGTGCCGTAGAGTTGGATTTTTTTTTAAAGAGAAATCTCACTTTAAGGCCAAACATTTATGTAAACAGAATGGGTTTATTTTCAATCTATCATTCATTATGTTAAACAATGTGATGGAATGAGGAGCTTTCACAGGAAATAACTTTTGGAGTGAGAAAATGACTTATTTTTAATGAAATGGTGTTAAATAGCACTAAATGTGGCTTGTAATCATAGGGGAACCACTTTATATAGCACCTATGATATACAGCACCTTTGTCAAGTGGTGCTATGTAGAACCATAAGAGTAACCCCATTCTCCTTCTTAGATTTTAGATATGTTACTCCACTCTCATATGTTTGCCATGAATGGGAATTTACAACAATGGAAAAAAGCTGTTTTGAATCACTTTTATGCTTTTCTGAAGTCAGAAAGTCTTGTGTGGGGTCCCTGGATTATTTCCTTATAGGGGGGCCTTGGGGCAAAAAAGTTGAGAACCACATTATCTTCAGGAAATACACAGTAAAGTTGTTTTAATCCTTTCCCCAACTAAACGAAGAGACTAAGAGAGAGTTAGAGAACGTATAAAGAATTATACAGGGACTTAACGGCTTCTTCGTATGGCAGTGGTGCTATATAAAATCTTAACCACCACAAAGAACCGCTGAAGAACAATTGTTTTTTTATGCGTGTACATTGTAAAATGTGAATATGGCTAGGTGTTACCTCAAATATGGTAGGTTACAGCCAAATTTATTCAGATTAATATGTGGTCATGTTAAAGGAGTTCACCCAAAAAAGAAAATTTGCCTAAAATTTTCAGGCCATCCAAGATGTAGATGCGTTTAATTCCTCATCGGAACAGATTTTGAAAAATGTAGAAATAAAAATTTAGTAATAAAAGAATTTGTTCTCAATAACTTTTGTGAGAGCTCTTTAGTTTACATTTATCTATAATATAAACATTCACAATCACAACACACCGTCTAGACCAGGGGTGTCAAACTCAGTTCCTGGAGGGCCACAGCCCTGCATAGTTTAGCTCCAACCCTAATTAAACGCACCTGATCCAGCTAATCAGATCCTTGTACAAATATAGGTGCTATATAGCACTTAAAGTGGTTCCCCTTGATTACGAGCCAGTGAACCACTTTTAGTGCTATTTAGCACTATTTTTTAGAGTGTATTAGAGTGTATGGCTGGGCGATAATATAGTTTACATTTTGCGGCAATATGAACAATCAAGTAATTCAGTTGTGGGGTAAAACGGAGAACCCACAGGAACCATGGGAAAAACAAACAAACTCCATCCAAAAAGGTCTCATGGCCTCAGTGCTACCCACTAAGTCACTGCACCACCCACAAGGATATATCTCTGACCTCTTATGGAGCTATTTCTACCTCATTTAACCATTAAAATGACCCAGTTAATTTAGATGTTACAACATGAAACATTTTTACACACACATAAAAGTTAACCTATTTTTTCCCCAAAAAATGTTTAATATAACTTACTACATTAAGTTGTTTATTAAATAAAACACGATTTTAATCAAGTCAAAAATATTAGTTAGCATCTCTGACTTACCCTACCTTAAGTTACACCAGCCAAACTAAATGAAAGGATTAAATCAGACCTTAATTGCAACAATTGCAATTTTTGGGTAACCTAGCAAAAGTTTTTAAATAGCAATAACCCTTCAGAAAGATGAGTACTTGTAGTGACCTTTGGTTCACAAGTTACTCAAGGTCACTAATGTCATAGAACTTTGTGTTATGCATGTGTCTGTACTGATTACAGTTTTTTCTTCCGCTTAATCAGCTGCTGGATCAGCACTTGTTTTATATAGTAGTTTCAGTCCATTTCATCCTCCCATTTACTTTAAATTACAAATGTATTGCTATGTGATATTTAGTAACAATAAAAACAGATGCTGTAAGCCTTTGATCCCCTACAACTTTATCTTAGAGATAAGTCTTAGAGACAATCTTGTAAAACACAAACATTTATCTCTGGAGCTCAGATAACAATCAGTGTTTAGGGCTTCTGCAGGGTTCTTTAAGTTATCATAGTGTTCTGTTTAAACATTAACTTGTCTTATCAATGATTGGATGCAAAACAAACTTTGTACTAGCATAGCAACTAACAGAGCAACAAAGCCATAATGTGGCAAGTTGAGTCATTAAACATTTGAAGACCTAAGCCAAAGTCAAAGTCGATATATTTACATTGTACAGGAGGAAACTGAATGGAGCTTTTTCATATAACCACTGTGCAAATATGTAAGACCTCATCTAAAGCAGACATGTAACATAAAACAGTCCAGGAGAATGGTACATGTTATTACAACAAATATTGACAGTATAAATATACTGTTGCAATATTGCTTTTTAGAACACAATATATAGATGGTGGAAATGGGATGTGGTGCAGAGAACCAACTTTTATATTATATATGTGACCTTGGACCACAAAACCAGTCTCAAGTCGCTGGGGTATATTTGTAGCAATAGCCAAAAATACATTGTATGGGTCAAAATTATCGATTTTTCTTTTATGCCAAAAATCATTAGGACATTAAGTAAAGATCATGTTCCATGAAGATATTTTGTAAATTTCTTACCATAAATGTATCAAAACTTAATTTTTGATTAGTAATATGCATTGCTAAGCACTTCATTTGGGCAACTTTAAAGGCGATTTTCTCAATATTTTGATATTTTTGCACACTCAGATTCCAGATTTTCAAATAGTTGTATCTCGGACAAATTTTGTCCGATCCTAACAAACCATACGTCAATGGAAAGCTTATTTATTCAGCTTTCAGATGATGTATAAATCTCAATTTTGACAAATTGACACTTAAGACTGGTTTTGTGGTCCAGGGTCACATATTATATTGTTTACATTTTGTAATTGTATAAACAACTACATTGCCAAGGTGCACTAATTGGTATACAGTATATTGCTTTATATAGAGAGCTGTGCAATAATATAGTTTACATTTTGCAGCAATATAAAAACTCAATCTGGTTATTGCAACAAATATTGACAGTATACATAGATGTATGTATAGTGGAAATGGGACATGGTGCACAGAACCAAATTCTATTCTATTATATTATATAAATATTTTATGAAATAATACGTTTATTTTATTTTTATTTTTTTAAATAATAAGGATTTATGCTAATAGTCCCCAAATCCCATTTCTGATTTTTTTTTAAATTATTATTTCTGATTTTTAAATTGCCTTAAATATCCACTTTTTGGCTGTTTTCATATTTACATGCCCTCTACAGTCCTTGCACATTATATGTACACATCTTTGCATTGCTTTGACTGTTCTCTGTAGATCCCACCTTCTCGTACCCCACGACTGGTCGAATATGAATGCCTGCATGCTATTGGTCAAACTACCTTCAGCAAGTATGAAAACAATAGAAAAAAAGAGCCAAAACCTGGACATTTTATGCAATTTAGAAATCCCAGCCAAGAAAAGTGGACATGGTCACTCAAGTGTTGAGGAAATCTTGTCATCAGACATCAGCGCACTTTGAGTATACCCTTTCTGAGATGCTGAAGGACTGTGTGATTTACATCTTTGTGTGCTTTCAGTATATGCAGAAGCATTTAGGACCTTATAATTTGGACTTCTACTTCATCCATGCACTGATGTTTCCACTGACAGCTGATGTAGCCTCCCATCGCATGCAACAGTCACTTTAAAAATAATACAATTGGTACCATAACTCAAAATGACTTACAAGGCTGAACATCATAACCCCAATATCATCTGATATGGCCAAACATAGATATTGGCTATAACTTGAGTTAGTATAAGGTATAATTTGAGTAAAGTGAATGAAGTGGTAAAGGACTTCTTGTCTGTAGGGGAATGGTAAAGCACATGCTTCATGTAAGGGCATGAGATCAAGCCTCACAACTTCAAGAGGAAATTTATGAACTTTAAGAGTCCCTTGCTGCTTCAGCAGCTCTGATGTAAAGTATCGTTCAAGTAACAAATAATAAGATATAGGGCCTCTCAATAAAACAAGATCCTCAGAAATAGCTCATAATCTTCTGTATCAGGCTATTAATGCACTGAATGTTTGCATCTGCAATGTAACTTGAGTAAAAATTGTATATACTTTTACATTTGTAAATTATGATTATCATTTTTTACAATATATTACAGTGATATTTAATGTCTGTTAAAAATGTTCACCTCATACACTTAGGCAACTTGTATTTAACCATTTTTCTGTAGCATTTTTACATTGTGTTTCTATTAAAATATTGAACATTTTTTACAGTGATATGTGGAGACATCTTGTGTGCAAACATTAATATAAATAAGTGTTTCTCCACAGTTTGGACTATATGTTTCGCTTCAAATCTGTGTTGCAGAGATTAATTCTGTCTGTCCTCATCTGGCACAGTGACTTTGATCGGTTTGGAGAAGCGCCACTCTCAAAGAGTGCAAAAATAAATAACTGCACATGCTCAGAAACAGTGTGTGAGTCACATCTTGTAGAGTTTCTTATCAGTTTAAATGGAGCAGATCACAGTGATGTGTATTTTTAGATTGATCATTCCATAAAAAGCACCTTTATTTGGGACAGTGTGATGCAAACTTGTGAGTCTTCATTCATTGATTCTCTCCTGCTCTTTTGTCCTGTAGTTTTGATGTGCACTCATGTGTAACATTTACATTATGCCTCAATGCACAGTAAGTTGAAGGTTAAATAATAATTAAAAAAAATACACAGAATCCAAACTCAACAATAACAACATCAACCACAATTTTTCCTGCTACGCTAAAGTAAAGGAAGCCAGATAGTTCACATCTGCTTTTTATTTGGACATCACTGATGCAACATGGCCATGAACTAGTTTGCCCTTGCTTTATATAGACACAAAATGTTTGTGTCAGTAAACAGAAAATTCAGAAAAGTCTGACAGAATTTTAATAACGTGCTGCTATTGGCCTTTTGTTTTTCACAGAATCACAGATTATCCTTCAACCACCATATATAAACACAAGTTCTTGCAGCGCAGATGGTTTGCACAAAACGCAGTTTATAACTGTTCAGGTTTTGTACAAATATGTACAAACATTTAAAAAATGTTGATTTAAGTGGGAACATAAAGGTATTCGATGTATAAAAGATTTATTTATTGAAAATATATTTCCCACATTCAAACAATTACAGAGCAAATACAGACTGGAAAGTAAAGATTTCTTCAAATACCTACAGATCCGAAGTTTTGTTAAGGGCTTATTTCCGTCTTTCCCAAATCAGCCCCCAAACTCCGCAATGGAAACAGTGTTTTTGTCTAATCCATTTCAAAGAGGGCTAATTGCTAAAATCCACAATGTGCTATCACAGGAAGAAACAACACCTACATTGGACCATTTGAAAAGAGCCTGGCAGGATGACTTAGGGGTGTCTATTACAGACAATCAATGGTCAAAAGCCCAAAGAAATGTTCATTCTACCTCTGTATGTATTAGACATGGTCTTTTGCAGTTCAAGGTGCTACACAGATTGCATTTATCCAAATTAAAGTTGTCAAAGATGTTTCCTTCCATTAGTCCTTCTTGTGATAGATGTTGGGGCGCAGCCTCTCTTTTGCTATGTTTTGGAATTGTCCTCACATTCGACCTATTGGAACACTATATTTCAAACCCTTTCCAAGATTTTGAAAAAACAGCTTAAGCCAGAACCAATCTGGGCTATTTTGGTATGAAACCAGTCAATGTACAACTTTCAGACACCCAAAACAGCATGGTTTTTGTTTGTGACCTTGTTAAGCGCGGAGATTGATTCTCTTGTGTTGGAAGCAGAAAATGCCCCCTGCTCACACTCAGCCTTAATAGAAAGACATATTGGTTCATTTGAAATTGGAGAAAATTAAATAACATTGAAGGGAAGTCTGAAATATTTTATTCAATGTGGCAAACTTTCATAGATTACTTTGGTGAGAATGTTTAACTGATTGGCTTAGCATGGAAATGGCAATGATGTCCTCTGATGTCTGTTGTTTGTTTTTGTGTTTTTGTCTTTCTGTATTTGATATGCAAAAAACCTCAATAAAGAGAATTTAAAAAAAAAAAAAAAAAAAATGTTGATTTAATTTTGTATAATACTGTATAAGAATCCAGTGTTCTGCAACGGAGAAGGACTGATCACACGATAGGCCAAGCTGCATATAGTTTTTACGATGGATTGATGTGTGAACATTATGTCATGAGTACTGCAGAGGAGCAAAAAGGCCCTGAATGAGACATTAGCCTAAAAAGCTGCTAATGGCCCAAAGATTTAGTTTCCCTAATTACCCTCACAACTGAGCCATTTCATTTACAAACCAAAGGACCCAGGGCTGCTCCACAACTGAAGAGATTTTAGTGAACATTAAGAGAGGAATAAGGAAATAGGAGAAAGAAAGGGTAATGATAATGGTTGTCATGATTTTGTTCAGTGGGGATGGGATGTAAGTTGTCAGAGTTTGCTATGCTCAATTACATTAAAAGTGTTTTTAAAAAAAATTCATTTTGCATTTGCGATTCTTCCTCTGTTAGTCGTCCTGTCACTCTATAAATCAAATAAACAAAACAAAATATATAATAAGCCAAATCCTTTCAGTGTCGTAGTAATGAATTTGTTAAGAGCATGCAGTGTCAAAATAGGAAAAAGGAAAGGAAAGGACGTGACGTGTGGCCAAGTATGGTGAAATTCCATACTCGGAATTTGTGATCTGCATTTAACCCTTCCAAGTGCACAAACACAGCAGTGAGTAGTGAACACACACACATACACACACACTGTGAACACACACCATTTGTACACACCCTGAAATGCCTTTAACTGAAAATTGAGTGTTTAATCTTGTCATTTTACATTATTGACACACTGTTTTCCTATTTGATACTGTAAAGTTGCTTTGACACAATCTGTATTGTTAAAAGCGCTATATACTGTAAATAAAGGTGAGTTGACTTGACTCAGAGCAGTGGGCAGCCATTTATGGTGCAGCACCCAGGGAGGAGTTGGGGGTTCGGTGCCTTGTTCAAGGGTCTCACCTCAGTTGTGGTATTGAGAGTGGAGAGAGCACTGGACATTCATTCCCCCCACCTACAATCCCTGCCAGACCTGAGACTCAAACCCGTAACCTTTGGGTTACAAGTCTGACTCTCTATCCATTAGGCCACGACTGCTGTGTGTCCTGTACTTGCAAGTAAAACAGAGAAATGAGAAAAATGCATATGTGCAAACAAAAACACATGGACACGGGCCGTCTCATTCATTTGTTTTTTTTTTATTTAAATATCATTATTTACTCACAGCAAAGCTTTGCAATGATTGTTGTGTGTGCCTCAAAACTTTGGCAACTGACAGCATTTGAAACCTGGCAAATCAAATTTTAAGCCACAATATAGTTGCAAGTAGTGTGCAACATGTTGCTGCAGAAACCCATTTTGCAAGAGTGTTTGTGGTTATCATACGTTACACGGCTGTCTCTTAAGTGGCGCACTTTCAGGAAGAGAAAACAGCAATCTGTTTCCCCTCTTGTGTGGCTGCACACAAACATCCCCACCCCTTTGACCCAAATACATACCAGCACTACTTCTGCTTACGTGCTGCCTCAATATATATGTTTTTGTTTGGTTGGTTTGGTGTGTGCATGTTTATACATAAAGGAAGTTTTTTTTTGTGGTTTTTTTAAAGAAATTAATGCTTGAAATTGATCAAATATGATTTTTACAAAAAATATATAAATAAATAAATAAATTATATATATATATTAGTGCTGTCAATCGATTAAAAAAAATTAACTAATTAATCGCACATTTTTCTAAAATTAATCGCGATCGCAATTAATTCCACCTAACATTAAAGTTTTTAAATATACTTTTATATATTGCAATAATTTCGCATTCAATCTTCAAATGCTGATATAAAGACCTTAAAAGACAGTATATTTTTAATATTTCTTTAATGGCATCTGTTTTATATTGAAGGCCAGCATCACTGATATCAATACTACTGATGTCTCTATAAAATAGTTTTTTCCCCTTAATATTTAACCATTGACTGTAGCCATTCAGCGTTACAGTATAATTGAGAGCTATCAATTTTTACATTTATTAGACTTAACTTCTAATTTAAGTGAACTTAAAACAATCTTCACATGAACCTATTATAATAAATGACATATTTAGCTACCTGCGCCCTTTAGCAGAAATATATGGAAAATGAATAGTTACCAAACACTAAATTCTAAATTAAATGTAGATGAACCCCGTAAAGCTATAAAAGTTATTGATTTCCTCTTTCTTCTTTTGTTCTTGGATTAATAGACATCACAGCAGCTGGTTATTAGCTTATTTGCCTGCTATTGCTTTAAAAGCTGCTACTGCTGCGTGACGTGGATCTTGACATGCATCGTATTTTCTCACAACTCTTTACCTTTTCTGACTCACTTCAGGTCTTAAAGTCTCTACTAATGAGTGGACGAGTTGAATCGGGAGTGTTATATAAGGGAGAGAGTGCTGGGGTGCCTCAGGACAGTTTTTAAAACCATTTCAGAGACATGTTCTTAAATGTGACGCATATATAACATATTGCATGCACGCACGCAGTTTTAAGACAGCTTTAATCGCCTTTTTGGTAACTTCATGCCTTAACTGACGGCATAACTAGGACATTGCATGCACATAGTTTCTTTCGCTGTTTGATATGAAATGATACAGGCTACAGTATCTTTTCCGCGCTCGTTTGACTCGCGCCTGGCGCGGAGGCGAAGTTAGAGCGCGTCTGAAACGTCTACCGTTTGATGTGGTCATAAAGACGTTCTGCATCTAAATAAACGCAATCCTTTTCAAGAAAAAAGAGACAGAGGCAGCAGTTGCGAATGGGGTGGCCAACTAGCCCCGCCCCTGCGCTAATTGCGTTAAATATTTTTAACGTGTTAATCAGAAAAAATTAATCGCATGCGTTAACGCGCTAATTTTGACACCACTAATATATATATATATATCAATCCAGCTTCATACATCCAGTAAAAATCTGATATCTGCCAGGCACCATCAAGTGTTTTGGCCACTTCATAGTCTTGTGTTTCTTAATAATCAACTCCATTACATAATACAGGAAATGACTGTAGTGTCATGTGAGATAGTGTCATGTCTTGATATGCATCGATTTGCATGTCATGAAGGTAAATGTTAGAAATGAATATATCTTTCATGCGTGAAGATAATTTTTAATGCTTATACAGTTTTATAAATCATATAATATTTAATATTTATTTGTATCAAATCATAATTTAATTTCAGAAGTATTTCAGGTATAAAAATTCCTGTAAAGAATTTAGTATATGTACAGTAAAAAAAAAATAGTGCAGTACCATTTTCTAGAACAAGGGCTTGTTTTTATTCAGGACCTATTTTGATTAATGGAGCTTCACTGATTAATTTAAAGAGTCGAAAGGCCACCATGCATTAAAGGGTTCTTCAAAAAACACTTGCCTGACTCCAGGGCACCGACCTCATTAGAGCAATGGATCATGGTTTCCTGGATGAAGTGTCGAGAGCCTTTGTGAAGGCGGTGGGCATTTTACTGTAAGCTGCCTTGACAGGGGAATAATGGGAGAGAAGAGCATGATGGGTGAGAAACTAATCATGCCCCAGAAGACTTTTAGAAGGCTCTCACCATTTTTGTTTTTCTTCCGCTCATCTGTCTTTCATTAAAATAAAAACTATTTGCACACCAAAGAGTCATCAACAACCTCAAGAAGCAGCAGAAGACACACATCTTCCACAAACAATTTACCACTCAAATACTTTGTAAACCAAGGCACTTACTGGAAAAAAAGAATACTGGCTCTGTGACAAATTGCTTTTTGAAAATCCTCATTTGTAAGTCTCTCTGGATAAAAATGTCTGCTAAATAAATAAATGTAAATGTACCTCACAGTTAACTGTGATTGTTTTGTTTTTGTGAGTGGTATCTGGAATGGCATACTACGCTTACTATTTTTGCAATATTGTATGTTAGTATGATAAAATTCTACCAGTCAAAGTGTGTGATACAGGTGTCTGATAAAAAGTATATGGCTGGTCACCCTATAGTTGTGGCTAGAAGGGATACAGCTAAAAAGCTAACAATAAATTTAATTTTCTACCTGTTAGATTGTGTTTTATTAACATCTACACCAGGGTTCCTCAAATCTTTCCCTGGAGGGCCAATCTGCTGCAGAGTTTAGCTCCAACCCTGATCAAACTCACCTACCTGTGATTTTCTAATGATCTTGAAGACTCTGATTAGCATGCTCAGGTGTGTTTGATTAGGGTTAGAGCTAAACTCTGCAGGAGTGGGCCAGATTTGAGGATGCCTGATCTACACCTACCCCTTACAATAATGCAAAAACAGTAATTATTGTTGTACAGTGTCACAAAAAATACGCTATACTGATGTGCACATTAACAGTACACAAATCTGTACATCTAGCCTTAGCCCGACCCCATCCAGCTTTTACTACTACAACAGCTTTTATTATGCTACTAGTAGGGCTGGGCGATTTATCTCATGCAATATGCATGCGCATCTCGTCAGTAAAACCGGCTCCTTGATTAGCGGTAAATCCCCATCACCTGTTTTCAAATGGAGCGGCATTTAATACACGGAGCCGTAGTTCACTGACAAGCTACGCAATCTCGCGTTCATTATCGAAGGCGATTCATCTGCGATAATGAACGCGATATTGCGTAGCTTCTCAGTTTCTTGAGAACATTTTTTTCATTATTTACTCAGCCTCATGTTGTTCCAAACCTGAATGAATTTCTTTCTTCTGTTGAGCAAGATGTTGGTAACTGAACAGTTGCTGGCAGCCATTGACTTCCATAGTATTTTACTATGGAAGTCAATGGCTACAGGAAACTGTTTGGTTACCAACATTAATAAGAAATGTCCTGAAATGATAATAAAAAAGAAATGTAGCATATTGATGCCATTTTCAAAGCACAATGCAAAACTGTGGCATTTAATTTACTGACTTGCCAGCAACCCGCCAAATTAAAAGCTTGCTGAAGTTTGAAAATGATGAAAATTCATATTTAAAAAAAGTAAATAATAGCTCTTTTTAAAAGTTTACTATAAAATAATAGTATTTTTTATTTAATAGTATTATCACAATTTTTAATTTTTTTCTATTATTTTATTTAAAAACAAACTAAATAAAGTGTGATAATATTATTATCACTATTATTCATTTATTTTTTATAGTTATATTCAATGCTCCTTTAAATGCTCCTGCAATTAATTATGTTTTCGAACCCTAATAAATTATAGAACTAATCACCAACGTTTAGGTTTAGTGCTGAAAGATTTGACAGGGGTCTTTCAGATGCACTTTCATTCACTCCTTTCCATTGATTACTATGACCTTGTGATATCCTCTGTCTCACTGACCTTCAGTGAGCATGTCACTACTAGGGGTCTCACATGGCTGGGTGACTAGAGCGCTACATTAAAACAGCCACCATTCAAGGGCGGAGTCTATGTGGTCTCCACCTATTGGTGGTTTGCACCACAGAGGGGTGTGGGTTACCTCCACGTCAAGACCAATCGTTTTACTAGCTCTTTTGAAAGCACACTATTAACTTTTGTTTCTCTCACATGTCACTGTGGAGCAGCCTGTGAGCCTGTGAAGTTAAGTGAGCCCATCTGCCAAAGGAGAAGATTTTTTGTTTAACTTCCAGTGATTTATAGTGACACAGTTTGTGTTGATTTTCTGATTCAATGTGACTGAATATCCATAAACTGCCCACAAAATCTGCTCACCCTTAATATGATCTCACATTAGCACATTAGCTCCTCACTTACACAAAGTTTATCAGATGGTGGATAATCTTTGAGAGAAAACTGACAGGTGAGCTTATATGCTTTCAGTTTCTTATTTCATTATACTCAGATGCATGGATAACAACAAAAACAAATTTATTTGCAACAGTAGCCTATGCATACTTTTACAGTATTTACATGGCACAATCTATTCACATAGCATAAGGTTATTCGCATCAACATCAATTGCAAGCTCACACATAAATGCACACATTATTTAAAAATAAGTGATGGTAAATTGCATAGCACAGCGCATACAGCAAATGGCGTGCCATTTTTTGGAGCAGGAGGGATATTGATTATGCAGTCAGTCTGGCCCACACTTCCCTCGGGCTGTGTCCCTCACTGGGAGCCTGCGCTGGGTTGACTGTCTCTTCATCACTTCCTAGATCTCTCCTCTAATTGTGTGTGGGGAGATGAGCTCTGGCACCCCGCTGACCCTGCTGGCTCCAGTACGACCTGGCACAAACATGAAGCGAGAGAGTAGAATAAATGTACGTGACAGAAACTACATCTACATTAGTGGCACCTAAAAGCTTCCTGCTATGCTCCGTTTGCACAACGTCTAGGTTAGTTGTTATATCACCAGTGAAATTGTGACTTTAATTGTGACTTTTTTTCTCAGAATTGTGAGTTATTAAAAAAACAGAAAAAAAGCCAAAATTGTGAGGTATAAACATAATTGTGAGAAAAAAAATCTCAGTCACGGTTATATATATCTCCTGTGTTGAAAACAAGCTTCCGTATTAAATTAACAAATTAATATCATGAATTGTTTAATTTTAACCCATAAGGGTTTGTTGTTCTTTTTCAAATTCTAAAACATTATATTTATTTCCCAGACTTTCAAATTGAAGCCTCTGGACCCAGTTTGTGCAGTATCAACTTTGGTGCATAAAGCAATTAGGCGTAATTTGTTTTTAGAGGACTTCAGTATACAGACAGACTGGTACTTGCATTATAGGGTACATTACTTCTCCCTATATGACTCATTATAAAGGCCATCCTGACTGCAGGGCTGCACTCATACTGTCCCCTAACGTGGCTGCAGATGAAACAGAGCAGTAAACAAAGCGGCCCAGAATAAATTAGACAGATCTGAATAAGTAAATAAATAAATAAATGACTTCATTAGACAAGCCAGTGCTTTAAGACATGGTAAACTACACAAATACATCAAGTCTTATAAGTAAATTCAATTTAAATATCTGGGGTCAATAAGACTTTTTGAAAATAAATGTATATACTTTTTTCAGCAAGGATTAATTAAATTGATCAAAAGTTACAATAAAGACATAAAGAGGCTGTTTTGTCGAATCCTGAAAAAAGTATCATGTTTTCCACAAGGGCAATGATAAAAAGTTTTGTGCTATAGCTATTCTCACTTTGCGAATATGATTGGTTTACCAAATAAGTGCATTTTTAATGTGCACAATGCATTTTTAGACTTTTTTAATCAATATAAATAATTGTGAATAAAAAATAAAGTTTAGAGGTTATAACCAACTTGGTTGCTTAGCATGTGTGCAGAAAATAATAAGAGGACTCACTGTTTTACACTGGACAAAGCCAGTTTCAGCTCACTTACTGTAAACCCTACTCATCAGTGAAGCAACTAGTGATTTAAACACTCTAGATGTGCTACTCTGAGAGGATAAATGTGGTAATTTTATTAATTTCAGTCATTAGAATATACAAAATGTTTCTTTTTCCAGCCTTTTCCAGTTGCATTCCAGAGCAAAGGCTCTATGTAAATATGACATAGAGGTGGTTTGACACATCTACTCCTCCACCAAAACACAACCATGATGCAATGTTTTACCTATAAGGAATCTTTCAAAGTATATTTAAAAAGTATGCTGAATTTAGAACTCTTTCTGAGTCTTAATTCTCTCATTCTATAACTGTTGAGCTCATGACAGCTTGGAAAACTAATGATGCACTATAAGCACAAAAGCTCTGTCACCCTCCATTTTGTCATTTACTGTAACTCTTACATCTACACGACTGAATTTTGACACTGCTGTCACTGCAGCGTGCACCGCTGTCAGCTGAGGTTGAGAGATATCCATCCCAGGCACATTAGAGGCCAGGGGAAAAACCCTTATCACCATCCATACTCTCTACTGGCAATGTGAACCAGTGTCATTACTAAGATAAACACAAAAGAGGCCACAAAGTTCATGCTTCTCAAAACGTCAAGAGTTCCAGGCAGCCTTTGAGACTATCAGGCTAGATATATTTAATTGGATCACAACTGTGTTCTGCACAAATCAAGAAAACACTGCTGGTACTCCATGATGCACTGGCTGTGAGAGAAATGGCACTGAAAAAGCTACGACTAAGAATAGGCATCAAAGGGCTCAACACACTATCTACACCTCAGCTTGTCAGCTTGTAAAGAGTTGTTTTGAAGTTGAAAGTAATGGCAGAGTTTACTTAGTGTCAAAGGGATGGGGAACAGACGAGCACGTCTGCTTTCTGTTCAAGAAGCATGCCATCTTTCCGTGCCGCTGCACAGGTATGACATTGTTGATGAACTGGGGTCTGGCAGCTCATGCGCATGCCACATTCAATCAGCAACCTATACTGGAATGCAGCACCTCCCAGAGGACTTGCCAATAGCCTGATCTATGTAAATACAGAGCCTTTTCCTTCTTACTAGCCAGGAAGGATCAGCAGGACTTCAGAAATTTGTTGATGTTTATATCACATATCTTCTCAAGTAAATTTTTTCATCATTTACTAACGTCATTCCAAACCTTTTTGCACTTCATTTTTCTGCAGAACACACACATACATACACACAAACTGGGTCTTTTTGTCCATGCAATGAAAATCAGTGGGGTTCATTGTTGTTTTGGACCCCACTGGTGTTATTTTATTATAACTGAGGTACTATACTTGTTTTTATTTTTATTTTTTTACATTTTAATTTTACTTAAGGTTTTATTAATGTGTGTGTTTTTCTTTATAGTATAGTTGTATATTATCTTTATTATAAAACGTTTATTTTTATAAAAATAAAAAAAGTAACTGAAGTAAAAGTTTTTTAAATTATTTTATTTCAGTTAATGCATATTTATTAATTGATTGACTGTGGTTGTAATTTTTAGTTTCAATTTTAGTCTTAGCTATCTTAATAACCTTGGACCCCACTGACTATCATGGACAAAAATAGTTGAAACATTCTTTAAATATCTTTCTTTGTGTTCGGCAGAACAAAAACAAATGCATAAAATGTAGACCTACATTTTTTGGTCAGCTACTCTTTTAAAATTACAAATGGAAATGTATGGGAATAAGGATGTTATATTAACCTATCAATTATTTTAGCTTATTCACAACTTTTACCGTTATAATAGAAGTTCAGTGATGACGCATTTATTCTTTTCTCAATGAAAATCCTTCGGGCTATGCTTCAAAAGCCATAATGAAATGTATGGCAGTGAAAGGAAATATATGGATTACAGGTGGCCCAGTTGAAGCACCTGTGTGCACATGTTTGAAGCTCCACACCCATAACGATACATGCACCTGTTTGCTGATGATTTATTAAAAGATGCTGGAATTTAAGCATACACTGTTTAAACATCTCATTTTGGTATTACTTACACATTCATATTTACATTTACCTGATTAATTCAGTGTAATTGTAATGTATGGAGGTTTCAGGGTTAAACAGACCCCCAAACCCACAGAGAGAACCAGCAATCCCAGTGTGCAGGATTTAATACCTGCAAGGATTGACACTTGTTGGAGCTTGTCTATGATTTATGAGAAAGAAAAAGGAGTGAAATGACATATATTCTCAAATACCCTTTTGAGAGACTGAAACTCTATGGCTCAGTGCATGTGTGCATGTTTGGTGTAGGTGGGTTCACCTCTCTCCTTCTGTTGCGTCCCACAAATGACCTTGAATGGAGCACAGATCACATACTTGAACTTGAATCTTCCACAGGTCATCGGGAAAATGTTTCCTCCCCTTAACAACATACACACACACATTTATATCCATACATATTTGATCTCTATCACAGAATGAAAACCTACAAAGTGAAGAAAATGTGCTTTGTATCATAGCGCCATCTGTACCTTCATGAATGCTACATGAGTAAATTATATTATTTTATAAAAGTATTTTGATCACTTAAACTGTTTTCTGATTAACATCTTACTACACTAACTTTTCTCCTTACAAAAAGTACTTTGGGAGTACCATGGTGCAGTGATGTGTCAGATGCAGTACCATGGTATTTTGATATGAAATTCATATATCATTGTGCTTATATGGTACTCCAAGGTACTTCCAAGAATAGCATTGTACAGTACCGTGGTAGGGTAGGCCTACAGTAGGGTAGGCCTACATGTCCCAAAAAAAAGAGATGGTAGCACCTTTGTACTTTATTGTCGTTCAAACAGTCAGATATACAGGTAGATTTACTTATGACATTATTTTATGGTATTAAGACAAGATAATCTGTCATTTTGAGGTAAAAACACAGTTCAGAATTTGAAAGAAACAGCACTGAGCTGTTCATGCGAGCTTGAATTCCACCCCCGTTTACGAGTTGTTACGCAAAAGCAAGTCGGTCAGTGATTGGTCCGAATCTGCCCTCCTTCTTTTGAAGGTAACTTATTAAAAGAGCCGATGGGCGGAGCCAAGCCCTGACTATATATTGAGTGAGTACAAGCAAAGGTACCGGGTACGACTTTGTCCTTTTTTACAACATTTAGGAAGGGGACAACATCGCTGTGAAGTCCATAAGGCCCGTTCAAACACCACCAAAAAGGGAACTAAATACCGAAAATGTCTGCAAATAAAGATGGTGATGGTGGATGGAAGACCTTTATCTGGAATTCTGAAAAGAAGGAATTTTTAGGACGCACCGGCGGCAGTTGGTGTAAGTGTTCTCAAGATTGCTCCATCGGCGCCTCTTCTCTTGGATTAAACTAGTGTTTCTCCTTTATTCGATGTTAATATTGATACGTCTGAACGTTAAAGACAGGAGAAACGGCTACAGCATGTTTCCTGACTTTGGAAAAAGCTCAACACCTGTTTGATCTGACTGAGTCGTGACTTTCGTTTTCGAAGGGAAAAAACGCCTCGCGGTGGCGGCTTGCTATTACAATCAGATTATCATATTAAGAGATTTTCATAAAAAAATTAAGCAAACGGATAAGCGATGTTCTAGTGCATAGAGTGTGCCGACAGAAACGAGTTATAGTCATGTAATAGATGAACCGATCAGTGAATAATACGCGTAATGAACCACAAGGTGGTGAAAATGGCAACTGAATGGAAAAAGATGAAAACAGTGTTTACACAAACTGTTTTTATATTTGATCGATTGTTCAGTTAAATGTTAAAGTCTGGTTCCGTGCTGAAGGTGTTTAAAAACGAAAAGGTCATTCTGAAGGTCGTGATACGGATGTTATTTTTGTTTAGGAAAGAGACTGTCACTCATCTGAAATGGTCAGTATAGCATTAGTTGAAGGACAATTTGATAATATTTTCCAGCCTCTAAAAGTAAAAACGTAAGTTTAATAGCCACGTAGTAGAAATCAAAATGGTTTAAAAGTTACAACATTCAGTGATCAGATCATTTTACGTCTGTCAGTCACTAAAGAACATCGAGTTCAGACACCAACAGATCGAGGATAATTATTGTGACATGGATGGAAAAAATGTTTTTTTTTTACAGTGAAGAGTCAAATTACATAAAAGCTGCAAGTGTCAGTCATAAACAAATGACATGAACATGTTTGTGCCGGTGACTAAATAAGTATTTTCTGTCTTCAAGGTGACTCAGAGTAATTTGGTCTGTGTAGTTTATGGCCTACAGTTAGTGATAATGTAATAGTAATAATTGATTCCTCTTCCTGCTTGCTTTGTAAATATACATTACACGAGTGTCTCAGTTGAATGTATGCTTTTAAAGCGGGAAACCATCTGTGGCTGATAGTTTTATCAGTTTTTAACATTTGTGTTTATCGCTGCCCTCCTGATGCAAGATTAACGTGTGTTTACATTTACTTCACTTCCAAATGCCGGTTATTAAAAAGTTACATTTTCCAGTAACCATGCGTGATAATAAATACTTTAATATCCATTAAGACTCGATAAGTTGAATTAAACACGTAGTTATGCGTTGAAACGGAAGGAAATATCATGGTTGAGGTTTGGGTTGAGTCTGACACATGTGGAGTATCCTGAGTGAGCCAGTCACATGTAGCTTAGCCAGCTAACTTAGGCTTTCTCGGTGTGCTTGAAGTTTCACTTTAAAATGAACAGAAATGTCTGCGGCAAGTTTCGTAAAGTGCTTTTAAAATCAAAGACTTAAAATTTTATGAGTATTATAGTTTGTGTGGTTTGAAAATTTTTGCAAACGCAATCCAAACAAACCGTTGAGAAAGCAAGTGGAGGCTAGCAATAGAGGAAGCGTTTTTACTGACGCGTATGATTTCATTAAAACACTTATTATTCATTTAAAGAGCAGCTTTTGACTTTGTTGTATCTATTTAACATCTTTCTGTTTCCATAGTTGTTTATGGAACGTTTTATTATGCCAAGGTGCTGCCCGCAAATCCTTTCATGACTCACGAACATGTATTGTTTTACACTATTTACTTATTTTAGTGAAACCAATGAGGAGAACGAAGTGAGAGACTGAAGGGCATAGTTAATAGCTGTTGTACTGTTGGCATCCTTGCTCTCTATCTTCCTGTATGTGAGTTTAATAAGCTTTTAAAGCATCATAGGAGTTTAAAACACACATCTATTATTTATACCCTCAGGGACAAGCTTCTTTCTCTGCCCACACTGAGAATGCAACACGTGAAACCATTGTTTGTAGGACTGTATTCAAACTTGAATGTGTTTCCTGTAGATTTAAGAGGCTGCAAACGTTTTATTGCCAGGGCAGAAGGAAAGGAAGTATAACCCCGTCATCCACACACGCACAAACTGACCCTTGTGTTCAGTGGGGACTAGTTTGAAGTGGTTGTTGGGGGCCGCTTTCAATGAAGCCCACAGACTGGCACAGTAACTGACAGACAGGAATGTTATTCTGCGGGTTGCATTCTGTTGTTGCGTCACACAGGGACATGTGAGTTCTGGGAGCTAGTGTTATGAGTATTGTGTGAGTTTGACTGAAGCTGTTGTCGCTGTTAATTCAGTCAGGAACGTTTGGGTTGTTTCACAATTGCTACCAACTTTTTATGAACTGGCTGGGCTCAAAAGGCTTTCTCAGCTTGGAAAATTAAGAGGGCCTAAGATGCATGTTGTATATGTTTTGGAAAAAAAATATATGATCAATAAGACTGAATTAAAGACTCAGTGTGTATCAAATAAATGATCTGGAAAAAGAGAACTGTGAATTATGAAACCTTGTTTAATGTGAATTCTTTATTAGAATTGTGAATTCATTTATATAATAATATCATTTTAATTTTGATTTTCATGAGTTACATGAGTATCTCATTAGACAGTTGACTAGCTACTCTTTATTCTTAGTAGTTTAGACACTGTTTAGTCCGTGGTGCTCTGTCACTTTAATGTCACGGTGAAACTAAAGTAGCAAGAGATCTTTTCTTATAAATGTACATCTGAGTGAAATGGATTATCGAATAAACAAAAGTGTTAGGTTGGGAATTGGTTCTATCCATTAATTGTTGATTAGATGGAAGCAGATCTAAATGCAAACTTGCAGATGATTGTAAAAAAAAAAGGTGGAGGTGGAGTTTAACCGCACCAATTAATTAGAGAAGTTCGTCATTTTGCTGGAAGATCGAGTTATGACATTTTGATTAAAATTACTAGGTATAAAAATAAAACTTGCATGGATTAATCGTTCATAATAAGATCAATAACATGCATTTTGAAAATAGAGGGAAATTTTATTTTATGCATACTTTAAGTTCTCAATTTTTGTCATTGTACATACTTAAAGTAGGCTACATACTTAAATGCTCTTCAAAACAAGACTGAATGCGTTTGTGGAAACTCAGTGTCATTTTCTTCTTGTATGTGCTCTGAAACATCCCGTTGATTTCATGCTATATATTTTTCTTTGCAGTCAAAATCTTCATCTTCTACGTAATCTTCTATGGCTGCTTGGCTGGAATTTTCATTGGCACCATCCAGGCCATGCTCCTGACTCTCAGTAACTACAAGCCCACATACCAGGACAGGGTTGCACCCCCAGGTAATGAACCAAATTCATTGATGCCAAAGATAATACATGCCCAAAAGTGTTCGAAGGTTGGGTACTATTTGTACATAAATTCTGTGAGAATGAATCACCAAACTGAAGAGATACAGAATGAAGTACATGTACTTTACAAGTTGTTTTGACTGGCAGCATTTTTGATAAGTATGATATGTGACAGTGTTGTGAGAACGTTGTTGTGTAGCTGATGATTTTGACTAACATGGAAGCCATCTCATACACAATATGAACATGTTTTTGACATGTTTTTATGTCTTGTTCTGGATTAGTTATGTGGTAAACCTTCTTTTAAAGTGCATTTGAAACTCTGAGATTTGTTTGTTACCTGGTTGACAAGATTCACAAGAGGCCTTGCCTTACTTGCTTTTACAAGTAATTGAAGCAGCAGGAACATTACATATTATTCTTTGGCAGCAGTATGGCAAAATGTAAAGAACAACCTGTTTTGGGGGACATTCTCGTATACACACGCTCGAACTGTTCCATAATGCTGGAAGTTAATTTTGTTTCTGCAAACCCTGTGACATTTCGGCAGCTCTAAAGGTCTGTCTGACCTCAGAGAGAGAGGGTGGAGGTGGTAGGAGTGTGAGGGAGGAGAAGGAGAGAGACACACAGAAAGCCATTTTGACCTTCACACTCCCGGCTAGTCTGACGAGGCTTCCCGTTTGGGTTCTTACAGCATAGTTGTTCCGCATCTACACACTTCACGTGTCTTTGAACTGGTATGTCTTGTAGTATTTCAGCCGGGGTTGGTGGTATCAGCAATCAAACATACCTTTTGAAGTAGTTTACAACAGGATCGGGTTTTATGGCTAAGCTTGTTTTGCACAAACAAGAATGTTTTGCAATTAAAAACGGAAAAAAAGAAACAGTGGAGAGCATTGTACACTGCAGTTTCCATAATCCCTGTTAGGTTGCTCATGGCTCCACTGCCAGCCATTCGCCACACCAGCCATGCCAGTGAATGTTTGCATAGTGCACACTCCCGCCTCGGCATTACATTTATCTATCTTCGTTAAGGCCCCAAACATAAACACCTCTGCCAAGAAGAACCATTTCCCCTTTAAGAGAGGCGGCCCTTGAAGTCTAAAAAGAAATGACACGAGTAGGAATGAAGTGGAGATCACCATGGTGTGCAGCTATTTGCTGCAAAGAAGGCCAGACGAAGAAAAGACACGATGCCTGCACTCAAGTCCCGCCTACCTCTCAGAGGCTAAAAGTTTCCATTGTGTGACAGAAGCACGTGAGGTTGTGGAGAGGAGGAGGGGGAAGACTGGGAGACTCTCACAGGCTCTAACCGGAGTCTTAAAAGTGTATTAAACAATATCCACGTACATTTCCCATGTGCAACAAGCCAGAAGCTCCTCTTTTGGACCAGCTGCAGCACATGCCCGGAAGGTCATTACCAGTCTGTTGAAACAAAAACTGGCCTTAAACACAATATAAAGTTTCCGTTTGCTTGTTCTCCTCTGCTGGCTTTGCTCACGCCACGCCCCGCTTTGGCCGTACGTTTGAGCTGGTGGAAAATTACTGCCAAGCTGGGAATCTGAATAGCAAACTTCCATGACAATGAATGGACCAGGCATTCTCCGCTCTCGTAGCTGGAGGGAAAATCACTCTTCTAAATGTTCATTTTTATGGTTAACACCAGTTGTTGGGCCACATTTAACCTTTCTGCTTTACCTACAGGCTTATCACACTCCCCACGCCCGGACAAAGCGGAATTCGTCTTCTCCATGAAAGATAATAAGACTTACAGTGCATATGTGGATCATATTAAGGACTTTTTGAAAGCATACGACAGGGAAAACCAGAACGATGACTCCAAATTTGAAGACTGTGGAGGTACAAGTTCTAAGATTATCTTGAAGCTATATACCCAAGTTTTTAGCTGTATTATTAAGTAGGTCAGCTGAACTCCTACATCACTTCCCAGTTCTGTGTCATATGATCTTCATTCACAAGTCAACAGGTCATGATTTAGCCACTGCTTAGGTAAACAATTAGAGCTTTATTTGACCCATTTTGCTGTTCTGCATGCCTGTGCACTGTTGTTTTAATGACAAGCAAATACAGTTGTATTAGTCAGTAATAAGGTTTAATGCGTTTCATGTTCAGTGACACCCCAACTCTATACGGAGCGTGGAGATCTGGAGAGCAATGACGGTGTGAGGAAGTCCTGCCGCTTCGATAGAGAGTGGCTGAAGGATTGCTCAGGAAAGAAAGATGACACATTCGGCTTTAAAGAAGGCAAACCCTGCATCATCGTTAAACTCAATAGGATTGTGAACTTCAGGCCACGGGTGAGTTATCCAACATTTTGATTCACGATCATGCCATCAATATTAACCTATTTGTTTGCTTTTTGTTAGCCCGAGGCAACATTTACCTCAATATTATTGGTATTGGTTTCTGAATAGTTTTAATTTGTTTACTGATTTTCTCCTCGTGATATATTATTGTTTGATGTGCAGCACTTTGGTCGGCCTTGTTCTGTGCTTAAATGTGCTCTGGAAATAAAACTGAACTTGAACTTGAACTTGAACTGGGATCATAATACACTGCCATTCTCTCTCCGCAGCCTCCAGCTTCAAATGAGAGTATCCCTGAGCCAATCCACCCTAACGTTCAGGGCAATCTGATTCCAATCCACTGCACAAACAAGGCAAGAAATACTTACAAAGCATCTTGGTAAAATGGCTATATTGGATTAGTTTTTACATTTAGATGACCATCATTTAACATTTAATAACATAGTTAAATGTAATCTTGAGCAAATATCAAAATGAATATCCATTTATTTCATACATGATATTACAACATTATTTAGACAAAACATCATCAAATATCAGCTATAGTATAATTATAGATTTGGATTTATGCATTTGGCAGATGCTTCAATCCAAAGCAACATATATTATTGCATTCAAGGGAGAGATTTACATTTGATCAGTTCTAGCTTTTCCTTGGACTCGAACACATGATCTTGGCATGCCATGCTCTAGTTTGAGCTATAGGAATGCATTATGAATTATTATTATTAGTAGCATCAGAATTATTAGCTTTATTGATTATACTAGAATTTGAATATAGTGAAGTCTAAACAAAGAAATAAACAGGGTGATGCAAAACTCGATACTCCATGCGCTGTAGTGCTCCAGAGATTGATCTAATACTTATTCTTGTCAACAGAGAGAAGAGGACGCAGAAAAACTCGGACAGGTCGAGTACTTCGGGCTGGGGGCTGGTTTCCCCCTCCAGTATTATCCTTACTACGGAAAGCTGCTACAGCCCCATTACCTCCAGCCTCTGGTGGCCGTCAAGTTCCACAATATCTCTCAGAATCACGAAATGCGCATAGAGTGTAAAGTATTCGGACAGAACATCGATTACAGTGAGAAGGACCGTTATCAGGGACGTTTTGACATCAAAATCACCATCAACTCATGACCTTAGCTATGAAAATAGCACTTTTATTCTGCCCATTTCAAAACACAGTAATTTCAGATGAATCAACAAAGACAAGTACAAATTCAATTGGAAAAACAACTACGACAACTAGTCTTGAACAAAGTTTGATAACATACGGGACCTACACTTAATCTGAACGCTTTACACTAGCTTTCTCTGCATGTCTAGGGTTAGAATGTAAATTACAGGAAGAGTAGCAATAGCAAAGTATTTATTCTACTGTAAATGCGAATATTCCGTGAGCCATGGGACGTTCATTTATTACTGTAAATTATAATTCCACTACTGATGTAGCGAGCAGTGTTTCTGTCCCCTGAGTATTTCTGCCTAGTGTGGTCTCTTTTTATTTTATGGAGTGTGCAGTGCTGTAGTCGCATACGATGGTCCTTTCCAAGCCATGTTGTCATTTCTGTTGTCTTATGTGAGAAAGCCTTAGCGGTCCAAGGTGTGTGTGTGTGTGTGTGTGTGTGTGTGTGTGTGTGTGAGAGAGAGAGAGTTTGAGTGTGAATGTGCGTATTCGTCTACTTAAAAAAACTGAAAATACTGGCATGGTACGCTCTGAACTCCCCAGGTCTCTGTGTGTGTGTGTGTGTGTGTGTAAGTGACTGCACTCCGTTCAAACCTTTCTTTCCTTTTCTTTCCATCTTTTCCATTGATTGTGGGGAAAATGTTTTTACATCACCTTTTGACTTTTTAGTTGATCATCTTGCAATTTGGGAAACTGGGGCTAATGACAATTCTGTGTAAGGCTTTTATTTTCCTTTACTATTAAGTGTAGAACTGTGTGTCTAGTCTGGAGGACTGAAGTGGCCAGTGGTCACCATGGCAACTCAGTGCATTTAATATTTTTTTGTTTTGTTTTGTTCTGGAGACATCACATGATGTGGTGTTACTTTCTAATGAATGTTTTAGCCATTTTCATGGTGGAAGAATTTTGCTCCATCCCGGTTATTTTAAATTTTTTTCAGCAGGAGAAAGTGTAATGTATGAATCCAAAAACCAAAGTCACTGGTCAAAGGTTCGAAACCTCTCAGATGCACCGCAGTACCCCAGGTAATAGGATATTTTTTGTTTTGTTGTTTAAAGTTCTTAAAAGTCATTGTTGGACACCAGAACACTTGTCAAGAGTTGCATTTGCTCTTGTAATGTTATTTAAATCTGGGTAAGACCTAAGAAGAAATAAATGGACAGACAACTGAGGTATTGTCTTTCAAGTGGTCTTTATTTAAATAACTGCTGGACAGATGTTTCTCATGGTTGCTTCACCCATCTAAAATCTTAAAGAAATACTGGACCTGAAAAACAGAAATTCCCACAATTCATTCCAAGCTTCCATAATGACACCGACAAAAGGTCAAAACCAAGACAAAAATACACACTATAAATACACTATGTACTGTCTGATGTATGAATTTGTCATCCAGTCATCCAACATGGGAGTCCTGTAAGTCCTGTGACAGTCGAAATACACTACACAATGTTTATACAGAATTTTGCCCCGATTTGTAATCTGTATAGACACTAGTTTTCAAAAGTCGGAGCTAGTCTGTTGACTTCAAGCTGTCGGAATTGATAGATTTCAGACAAAATCCTTATGTATAATGGACGATTTTTTTAAGCTTCACACTATGATTCCATCATAGTAAAACATCATTTCATATTTTGAACTGATTTTAGAAAAGATTGTTTTTATCATTTTCATTCCCAGCAACAAGGCAAATGTTTCTGTGTGACCTGAAAGTCTGGTAGACATTTGTGTATGATACCTAGTTTTAATCTGTAAGCAAATCTGTTCCGATTTTAAAAGTCATGTAGTTCATCCCAGCTTTAAAGGGATAGTTCACCCAAAAATGAAAAATCTGTCATTAAGTACTCACCCTCATGTTGTTCCAAACCCATAAGACCTTTGTTCATCTCCGGGACATAAATCAAGATATTTTTTGATGAAATCCAAGAGCTTTTTGACCCTCCATAGAGAGCAATGCAACTGAAATGTTCCCAGGTCCAGAAACTTAGCAAGGACATAATTAAAATAGTCCATGTGACAGTGGTTCAACCGTAATTTTACAGAGCTACGAGAGTACTTTTTGTGCGCAAAGAAAACAAAAAATGATTTTATTTAACAATTCTTCTCCTCCAAGTGACCATCTTCCGTCATTATCGAGAGTACCATAATACGTGCATTCTCAAAAAGTATTCTCATAACTTCATAAAACTATGGCTGAACCACTGATGTCACATGGACTATTTTAACGATGTCCTTACTACGTTTCTGGGCCTGGGAATATTTCAGTTACACTGTCGTCAATGCAGGGTTAGAAAGCTCTCAGATTTCATCAAAAATATCTTAATTTGTGTTCTGATGATCAACGAAGGTCTTAGGGGTTTGGAACAGCATGAGGGTGAGTAATTAATGACAGAATTTTCATTTTTGGGTGAACTAAACTTTTAAGTGCATTAAGAGTCCTTAGTTTTTTTCTACTCACACTATTTATACTAAAAGATGGCATAAAATAGTGCACAAGCATGTGAATTGGGACACACCTTATGAGAGTGTATTATATTTAAAAAAAATAAAGCTGTATTAATTTGAGAAGCACTTTTAGCACTTCATCAGGCCTGAGCATCAGCTCACCAGCTTGCTTTACTTTCAAACAATTGACTTTCCCTGAATTGTGCCTGTTACGGCAGCCGGCGTCTGTGCTGGGCCTCTGTGAGGCCTGAGCTCTTGGAATGTCATGGCTGAGTCGGTCAGCAGGCAAATGATTAACAAGGGGCCATTTGTGCTAGGAGGCTGGACAGATCAGGAGTTGTGCACAACAATGACGTCCACCGGGCCAAACCCACTCCTTGGCATAACAATGGCTTTTTTTTCCCCCTATCTACCAAACCGACTCTACCCGCCTGCTTCCCTTCCTGTGAGCCGGGCTGTGGGTCTGCCTCGGCCCACTGCGGACAGTCATGAGACCTGGATGCCATTTTGTTCTGGGCTTCATAAGCATTTGTGGGATCCAGAAATATTTTTGAAGGCGAACAAACTTCCTCAAAATGAGACTGAATACAAAACGTGACTGTGTGGCTCTTGCATAACATTTGAATGAGATTTGCTTGAGCTCACCTCCAGAATCCCGTCTTCCGGTAGGTCAGTGCAGTGAATGGCATTCTGCACTTTGTTTTTGCCGTAGAGCGCTCGTAAAGTGGTGGGCCGAAGGTGGCGTGCAATTTCCTGTGTGGAAACAGAACACATAACAGTTAAATTTATGATTTTTTAAGGCCTTTTATTAGGAAAACGTTATTTAAGACATTAAGACTTTTTAAGGACCTGCGGACACCCTGCATAACATGATGAAAGCTCTGTGATGGGTAACAGTAAGAACAATGGAGCATATGTTTTGAACAGGGTTTCCTTGGTAGAGCAATTGGATAAAAGCACAGGTGACGACGCATGTGCTGTGATGGTTACTCATGCTCAACGCTGCTGTGAGATCACATAACGTCACATTCTATCCAGGGAATCAGGTTACTCGCACGTGCTTGTTCACATTACTATAAACATCAGCTTCATAAACAGTCCTCTTCGAGTCACACAAAAAAAAAATTCAGCTTAAACTCAAACTTAAAGGGATAGTTCAACCAAAAATGAAAAGTATGCCACCATTTACTCACTCTCATGTTGTTCCAAACCTGTATGAGTTTCTTTCTTATGTTGAACATAAAAGAAGATATTTTGAAGAATGCTGGTAATCAAAGAGTTGACGATCTCAATTGACTTCCATAGTGTTTCTTTCCCTACTATGGAAGTCAATAGGGACCAACAAATGTTTAGTTCGTCGAAATTCTTCAAAATATATTCTTTTGTGTTCAAGTTGTTCCAAAACTGTATGAGTTTCTTTCTTCGTTGAGTACAAAATATGATGTTTTTAAGAATGTTGGTAACGGAACATTTGATGGTAGCCATCAACCTCCACAATATGGGAAAGGGGGAAAAAAAAAAAAACACTGTGGAAATCAGTGGCTACTAGTTTGGTTCTTGAAAACATCTTCTGTGTTCAGTGGAAGAAAGAGACTCGTATAGATTTATAAAGACATGGAGCTGAGTAAACGATAACAATTGTCATTTTTGGGTGAAAATTCACCAAAATTTACCACTGGCACTGACAAGACAGGCTGTTAATAAAAGAAAAAGAAAGAAAGAAAGAAAGAAAGAGGTGCTAAATAGAAGACAGAAAAAAAGCCCTGTTCCTTTTTTTTTGCCAAAAAACTTCAACACCCATAATGCAATTTTGCTTTTAGCGCCACCATTCTGTTGATCCTACTGTCTGTGGGCGGGAATACCAAAATGTGGAAGCTTGATTTGTAGTTTTTACAAAAGCCCTGGAGTTCAAAAATCTGTCATTTTATGTCATCCAGTGGACTTTTTCTGACAAATAAAAAAGGATATTTGAGTGGAGGTAACATGGAGAAAGAGTCCACATTGTTTATTTACATTTACAGCACTAACGACATTGTAACTATTATTAACCTTTATTTAACCAGGCAAGTCACTCTTATTTACAACAACAGCCTGGCACTACAAAGCTGGTTGAAAATTGATGAAATTCTAGTGTTAAAATGAAAGCAACAATTTTCACTTGAAACATTAAGGGGCAGTCTCATTTACGGTTACTCAAAATTTCAGAAGGGAAATCCAGTCATTCCAACAGGAATAAACGACAGAGTTTCGCATGATGGCGAAAAAGTTTCCCACACAGATTTTGCTCATGTTCAAGTTGGTCACACGGATTTGCCACATTGACCAACAGAAAGCAACTTCTTTGTGAGATGTGCTTCATACATATCTATTTTTGCACACAAAATTTCACTAAAATCTTGCGAATCGCACCTTTAAATTGACAGTTTTTTTTATTTAGACAAAATACTGTAGAATTTTTCATTATTTAATGGTTACTAAGACTATCAGGGAAAAAAAAAAAAAAAAAAAAGTACGTAATCAGCCCCTAAAAAGTGCATATTAGTTTCGCAGAGTAGTACCTTTGTACCCTTGAGTTACTATTATTAACCTTTTAAGGGCAAACAATTTACAATGTACTTCTTTCCAGAGAGTGAGTCATAATATCAAAATAATTATCAGTTTATTTGTTGGACAGAATTTAAATATCAGTGGATCCCAAATGAAAATAAGTTCATTCAGAACTGTGACATTATTTGTGTGAAACCCAACCTTCTGTGTTGTTTTCTCTGGTCAAGTTCATCTCAACCTGACATTAACACCAGGCTGGCAAAGAACAGGCTGCTCAGCATTCTGGGCATGCTGTCATCTAGCAAAAACAGCGAAACGGTAGCAGAGGAATACAAGACATGAAAGTCTCACAGTCAGGACTTCAGACACGAGCAACAAAATGAACTGATGTAGTTGAGTGTAACGGTATAAGCCATTTTAAAAACACATGATCATCTTTACAAAGGTGCGCAAATGTTAAACAAATACTCTTCCCTGCCACTACAGCGTGACAGAAGTTCAAGGGGTCTTGGCTGGGTTTACTTTGAGTTTATATTTCACTGCCCTTTCAGCAGAATGTTGGACTAATACCAGGTCTTGACTTTAATTCGTGCTCACATGTGCTTCTCATTCAGAGCTCAGCTGGCCAACTGGCTAAGGCTAAAATGGAACGTGATGAAATGAAATATTCCCAAGGACACAAACCCCGGCGGCTCTACTGTCCTCTGCTAATCTCTACCAGTAGGAAATTTAACTCCCAATCACCGCCCATGAGGGACGGGTTATCTGCATGTAAATAAATTGGGTTTCCTTAGCCACACCCATCTTGTCACCTCCATTTTGATCTCTGGATTTCCATTTCAGTGGCCTGGAACTTGCTGAGGACCACACAGTTCAAACAGAGAGGGAGTATTAAGCGACCACACATTGTCATGAGAGAAAGTCTGAGGGAAAATTAGTGTTTTGGTTTCAATAAAGAGCACTGTGTGTAACATATGATTTCCTTTCTTAAGCTTTGGCATATTTAGAGAATCTTGCTGGTTAGTTATTATCCTTATATCTTGTTGACTTAGAAAAGGAACACGAAGACAACGAAATCCTTCCCTTCTTTAGTTTTATCTAGATATAATGTCTGCTTTTGATTACTGTAAAACAAGACAGAATTTGATGTCATATAAAGACATTAGCAAACATCCTTCGTTTCTTAGTAATGAGTCAGTTCAAAGTGACAAAGGCACATCCTCATTTGATCAAACACATATGACTAACACACATCTCTGAGAATTTTTTTAAAATGATGAATAGTTTGTGCAGGCAATACTGGCAGAGAGTAAATGGCACCAAAAGAGGGAAAAAAACTGAAATTCAAATGTAACAAAGGGTGCTAGTATAGCAATAAGAAAAAGGGTAACACATTATTACATGTTACATGTGTTACACGTTACATATACTTACTATTACAATAATAAATTATGCATAATTACATGCAAGTAACCCTAAGCCAAACCCTAACCATATAGTAAGTACATGTATTCAATGTAATTACTTAGTACTTAAATGTATAATTATACTGTAACAAGGACACCTTAAAATAAAGTGCAACCAAAAAAAGTACTAAAATATATATATATAACATGGTACATTAGTAGTTTATCATCAAGTACTATAATAAACATCAAAGTACCATGGTATTACCATCTGCTTTCCCGTATTACCACCACCATATTTTTTAAAAGAGTTTGAAAGTTTGGTTTGATTATGATTTTTGATGTTGAAGTCTCTTATGCTCACCAAGACTGCATTTATTTGATCACAAATACAGTAAAACAGTAATATTGTGAATAATATTATTTCAATATATTTTAAAATGTAATTTATTCATGTGATGAAAATCACATTAGCCATTTTAGTTTTAGTGTCACATGATCCTTCAGAAATCATTCTAATGTGCAGATATGGTGCTCAAAAATCATTTTTAATGCTGAAAAGAGTTGTGCTGAATATTTTTGTGAAAAAATATTAATTGATGAATATAAAGTTTCTAGCAATTATTTGAAATATAAATCATCTGTAATATTATAAATGTCTTTACTGACCTTGATCAATGTAAAGCCTCCTTGCTTAAAAATAATTGCTTGCTTAAAAAAACCTTACTGACCAAATCAAACTTTTAAACTGTAGTGTGTTTCATTAACATTTATCTTAACAGGGCTTAATCAGTCAACTAAACAACTAAAGCATTTACTTTGTTTTAAATAGCCAAATTATTGTTTTAGCCCGACTGGAACCGATCTTTTAAAACACGTGCAAACACACACACACACATCTGTTTATAGTGAGATTAATTTTCAGTGCTGAGAGAATTCCTGGCAAAGCTGGCTCACTATAATAGCGTTAGTTACCCGTAAGTGACCTGCAGCCACTGAGCTTAATGTCAGTGTAATGAGTCCTGCCAAGCCCAAACACTGATGGTCACACACAAACTACAGGCTACGGTTAGAAACAAACAAGCTAAGGGAGTTTATTTCGCCTCTCACTACCTCTTTGTCTCA
This sequence comes from Tor tambroides, assembly GCA_021397915.2. Classification (NCBI taxonomy): domain Eukaryota; kingdom Metazoa; phylum Chordata; class Actinopteri; order Cypriniformes; family Cyprinidae; genus Tor; species Tor tambroides. The sequence continues at coordinate 57,665 of JAFVLL020033235.1, read as the reverse complement.
TGAAACTCCTTTGGGAATAGTGCTTAAATCAACACGTTTGTATGACTGAGATATCCTTGCTGGAGATATCCATTTCTGATGGCTGCAGTTTGACGTCAACATTCATAGTGTGTGTGTGTGTTCGTATTCTAAACAGGGCTGTTGCCAGACACACTGCATATACACACTAAACCCCTCTCACTCCACCACACAGAACATAAAGTAAATGTCAATAGAGACACACTGACGTAACACTACTGTCTATTTAGACTGAGGAAAAAAAAAAATGGTTACCTCACAAACCCTCCTCTCACTGTTCACTGATAAAATGGGGCCCGTTTTCAGAGAGACGTCCCAGTGGATATCTGTTCTCTCACACTAAAAGGACTCTCAGTGCCATTTAGAAGTATTTGGCAATCATCACAATTTATTGAAAACTAAAATAACTGTAATTTAGAAAAACAAATTTACACTAGATGGGCAAACTAGCCTTAATTGGTCAAATAGGTGAAAGACAATCTGGGTGTCAGATCAAGTTACCAGAGTGTTCTGTTCCAGACTTAAACTCCTCATATTTAACCCTGCATGTGCCTGATCAGAATATCAGCTGATCCTACTGCGTCCATTTTCAATGATTTATTTTTATTTTTTTTGCATTTTCTAGTTGAATAGTTTTTTCATTATAAATTATTATCAGCAAAACAATTGCAAGAAATAGTACTGAATCCTTAATATTTTGTATTCATTTTTGTCATTACATACCATTCCTCCTAAAACCTTTAAAAAAAAATATATTATTATTAAATTAATTTTATTCAGAAAGGATTCATTCAACTGATTAAAGGTAACAGTAAAGACTTTCACATTATTACAAAAGATTTATGATTTAAATAAATGCTGCTCTTTTGAACTTCCTATTTAATCAAAGAACCTTGAAAAAAAAAAAATCAAGTTTCCCAAAAAAAAAAAAAATTCCATTTTAAAATGCATTAAAATTGAAAATAGCTATATTAAATGTTTTACTGCACTTTTGATTAAAAAAAAAATGCAGCCTTGGTAACCATAAGAAAAAAAAAAATTCCCTCCAAAAACTGAACTGTAGTGTAAATTAGATTGTGAATTTAAGATTTTTAGTGTAGTCATTTAGCTGAATCTGAAGCTGGTCACAAGGTCAGAATCGTTTAGTTTACTGTGTACGTCAATGCCGCCTCTTACCTGTAAAAAGAGCCATATTTATTAAATGAGGCTGCAGTATCTCCTTCACAAATGGCTCTCACTTCACAGCTATTAAAATAGTCAATGTGCTAATCTGCTTTGTGTCTATGTTAATTAACGAGCAACAGATTCCTTTCATTTAAGACAGGAGTGTCCAATCCTGCTCTTGGCGATCGACTGTCCTGCAAAGTTCAGCTCCAACTCTAATCAAACACACCTGAAGCAACTAATCTTCAGGTCTTCAGGATCGGTTGAAAATTAAAAGCATGTGTGTTTGATTAGAGTTGGAGCTGAACTTTGCAGGACAGTCGATAGCCAGGAGCAGGATTGGGCACCCCTGATTTAAGAGGTCTTTTTGTAATCCCAACCATGCCAAGGTGGGCCTTCTTAGACCAATCACCAACAGTTCAAACATTTCAAACCAAGCCCCATCTCTATACAGTCATTAAACACAGAAACCATAACAACACGTTAAAATACCAAACAGCATAAAAATAGATTTGGTTTCGGAATATAATGGGTTTCTGAGATATCAAGTTTCAGTTTAAGTGAAAAACTGATGGTAACCTTTAGTCCCAAATAAGTGATGTAGGACCTTGAGAATTAATGACGTCACAATTGTGCTTTCACCAAAGTGCCCTCGAGCAAAACACTTCACCACAGGTGGTGGCAAGGGAATTGTCCGTGTAATTAGCATACTTGAAGTCTTTTGAATAAGAAGCTTCAGGTAAATGGCAAGGAACAAAGTCGCCATTTGTTTGAAGGTGCAATCGCATTTACCATTCATCTGCTATTTTTTTTAAAGGGTGAAATCCAGGCATTTCAATAGGAAGTCATGTGACTGGAAAATTGTGATTTTGCTATTGGTCACTCACTCAAATTTGCTGCAACGACCAATAGAAAGCTGCTTGGTTTGAAAGTGACTTCTGTGTCAATTAACTTTTTTGCCCCTCAAAGGCACACTTAAAGGCATGACAACAAAGGCTACAGTGCTAAGCTAGAGTGAATGTCGGACAAAAAGTTGATATATAACCTATTTTTTGCCAATTATGAAATTTTCAACAGGCAAAATGATCAACAACAAACCAAAACAGGCTTTCCTGATGTTAGGGAATACAGGGAGTAGCTGTGAGCTAATTTGGTGGCAGATGATGGGCCGACTGTGCGAGGCAGTTCCAGTTCAGTCCCAGTCACATGGCTCACTCACTCCCTGTTCCTGGTGCCGCTCTGATGTAAGAGGGCCTTAATTAAGCAGCAATCGATGCTGTGGGATGACACTGGAGCCTCCTAAGAGAGCACCACCATGGTAACTACAGGTCTCCACGGCCCTGCCTTTATGGCACATGCTAGCCCTCAGTACCAACTGACATCACAATTAAACTCTGACTGATTGAATAACTTAGTTTGCGGATCAACAATTTGGTTTACAACAGGAAATGTACATGGGCTGATGCTGTTAGCGAGCTATTTATTCTCCCATGGGTACAAATGAGTCACTTGGTCAATATGGTGGCCTATTTATGAAACAAAACATTAAGCATGAAATTGTCAAAATTACAATTTCAATTCCAGTTAAAATATACATTAAGACAGGAATACATTTGTAAACATTGGGAAAAACTTATTTTATATATTCTTTGGCCAGGTCAGATATTAATGGATATTTTATGAAAAATCTAATTGCCCTTGATCTTTTGAAATTAAATTCAATGCACCATGTACAAAGACATTGTAAGGTGATAAAAATGGGATAAATCATAATACTCAAAACCTTACAGTTAAAAGAGCCAATTTGATCATTCATAGAGGTATGACCTATTTATTTACTCTTGAGTGCACAATAGCTGGACCAGCCTGAGAAATAATGCTTTTTTTTCATGTTTTTTTTTTTTTCATGGTTTGAACACAATTTAGGATAAAAGCAAGGCACTTTGACTATGCAAAAACACTACCATTCAAAAGTTTGGTACGATATTTTTTTTTTAAAGAAATTAAAACTTTTATTGCGCTAAGACACATTAAATTGATCAAAGTACAAATAAAGACATTTATAATGTCACAAAAGATTTCCACAAAAATATTAAGCAGCACAACTATTTTCAACATTGTTCATACAAAATGTTTCTTGAGCACCAAATCTGCATACTAGAATGATTTCTGAAGGATCATGTGACTCTAAAGACTAGTAATAACTAGTAATAACCGGTGAAAATTCAGCTTCGCCTTCACAGGAATAAACTACATTTTAAAATATATCAAAATAGAAAACATTTGTTTTAAATTGTAATAATATTTACAATTTATATTTAAATATTTTAAATATTTAAATTGTGATTAAATAAATGCAGCCTGGGAGAGCATGAAAGACCTCTTTCAAAAAAAAAAAAAAAAAAAAACTTACAATCCTCAAACTATTGAACGTTAGTAAAAAGCAACTGCTCTTACTAGAAACACTATGACCTTTCTGAACAGCATTTTGCCTGAATATTAGAGAAGCATCTACAGCACATTTGGTTATTTGTACTTGAGTGACTCATACCTTTTCAAATACCCTAAATCCAGGAAAAACCTCATTGTTACTAATTGCCTTTGCTCTTTATTTGCAGGCTATAACACGTAGGCCTGTCAAATTTCTCACAGACAGATCTAACAAGACTGTACAGAAGACACATGAGACAACAGTGCCAATTGTGCTTTGTTTCTCTCTGTAGCAGCACAGGCCTTGACTGACACAGAGCCATACTAGAACAAGCACACTAGATTACTAACATCCTATAAAACAGCTCAGGGCACTCTAAAAAAAAATAATTCACAAACTTGACCATATACTTTAGTGCTGTATTAAAGACATAATTCTGCTTCCATAAACCACTGTGTTTACTTTTGATACGATTGGAGGACATGGATACACAAAATGCTCTAGGAGCACATGCTCTCGTCTAAAGTAGGCAAACACTGGGACCAAACATCTAATCCTTTATCTTATCACCATTGTCTGTGACAAATCGGGCACGGTTACATTCCCACTGTATAGGTTTACCATGGTACAAGTAAGTTACCTTCGTTTCCAAGTGGAGGTTCTGTTACGGTATTTTGGCACCTGGAGCTGAAAGCCAGTCAGTCATTGACAGGCATTCAGTTGAACTTTGTCAGTTGATACGATCTGTCGGCACAATACATTATTCATGAACTCCAACACCATATGAGACTTAAGCACAACTAAGAGAACAGGACCTTGGTGCGTTCTCACACAGAAAACAAATGGCTAATTTCTTCTGTACAACCTTGGACAAAAGTCAGCCTTGCAGCTTATCAATTTCAAACAGACACATACAGAATGTAAATGAATGCAGAAAGGCAGAAAATAACAGCAGGTATTTACACAGGAACCAATGAATTAATTCTTTTGCGAGGTTGGTCTGATCTAATAAAACAGCAGAATACAATTTCACACATTTAGAAACAACCTTGTAACTTGTTCAAGGAAGTTTTGTCTAGAAAGACACTGTTTCCTTGTGTACACAGACACTTGAGTCAGAGAATCTGGTTACACTGAACAATCATAACAAGCAGGAATAAGGAAGGTTAAAAAGTCTCTCAACACTTGACTTGAGTGGAGATCTTAAAGCCAACAGGATCCACCATTATGAATGTTTCACTGCTGTCACACATATTCCCTTGCTCTTCACTTCTATCAACATAAAGTGATCTGTAACATTGGAGAGAAGCACAATATTCCACAACTGATATCATTCCAGTGAAAACCAGCAACACTATTACAAATTGAGAAGACAGTGTCCAGAAAATACATCCTTGAAGAAATATTGGTAAAATACCTCAACACAGAAGTGAGACTGCCCTTAAAACCAGGTGGTGTCAATGAAAATGACCGAAACTAGGGGGCAAGGTCTTATTTATGGCTAGTGTAAAATCCCACTGTGTGTATTGTTGAGGGAAAGGATGATGCCTCACTAAAATTGTCTGATTTATCCAAATTATTTGTAGCATACAGACTACTTATTAGGGCTGTATGCACTAATATAAAAATGATGGCCGATAACTGACAATCATTAACATTAAAATAATAATAGCTTTATGTTGACACTAAATAAATGGCCAATAATTCTACACTATTTTATCTAAATACATTAAATATTTCAGTCATTTTAAAATGCATTTTAAGTTGATCTAGACATCCCAAAAACAAAATGCATAAATTCATTTCGAGATTTGCCAAACATTACATTTAACAGTTTTGTTAAATTATTAGCGTTTAAACCAACTTTAAAGCTTTAAAACATTTTTGTCATACTGGTTGAAAATCTCTTCACATTCTGATAGCAAAGAGCTAATTAAATGATAGGGTGGCCTACCTGCCTGTCTACCAATATACTTGCATACCTCCACACAACCAAAAGGGTGTTTTTCTGTATTTCATTGCAGAAGTGCAAGCCAAAATTTCTGTGTATTTGGCAAAAAGACTTGCCAAAATACACAGAGACAGACAATTGGGTAAAACAAGGGTAAACATTGGTAGTGTTTTACAAGATGGAGGAATTTGATGGAATGTTTGGGTTTCAATCGAGCCAATGAACTTGCAGAGTTTCTTCTTGACAGGTAAGCTAAACTTCAAGTTAAAAGTATTCCTAATATGTTGGATCATTTATTGAAAGTAGCTTACTTTTACCTGTTGAGACAGGCCTTTATTGACCCTTAAGAGCTGTGTTTTGGATGTTTGAATTGGGAGTGATGCGTGAAAGTTGTTTGAAAATATTCATTATTTTTGTAATTCTGCTAGGTGACACTAAGAATTGGGAAATGAATAATTACATATCCAATACTGCTGCTAATAATTTTAAATATCTCTAATATCGGTCAATAACCGATATGGTACCGATATGTTGTACATTCTATACTATTTATTGTAGCTTTTAATGTGTTTTCATTTTGTTGTTGTTGAACAAAGTAATATACATTTATGATATTGCCCATTAATCAGTTATTGGCCATAACATTAAAATAATTATCGGTGGTGGTCATAATTTCATTATTAGTGCATCCACATTTTTAATTATTTATTCATTTTTTAAAAAGCACAAAACAACAATGTCCTCCTTGCAGAGACTGGTGCTACACTAGGACACAAAGAGGCTCAAAATGTGATATATTCTGCCAAATGAAGCATGTATCTTCAGGTATGAAGTTAATCTTCAGTGTTGGTGGCATAATGACAGACACATGTTCCTACCTCTGTTTCTTTTTTTCCACCACATGATGGACCATGCTGTGCTACTGCTACCCAATACAGTTTTTAAATCAAAAATAGACTTTACAGCTATTCTCGTGGACCTTCCCATTTAACTATTTGGTAAGACAGATGATACATGGGGCAACTTTTTGAGCAATTTTGCTGGGCAACTTTTTTGAGTAATGTTGCTTGGGCACTTTCCCATTGAGAATGGGTAACAAATTTCTATTTGGATAATTTAGATCGGTTGTGGGCCCTGTGTCTCACGGTCTCACCTGGTTGCCCGCTGAAGGCAACATTGCCCGAAGTTGCCTAGCAACATTGCTCAAAAAGTTGCTCCATGTATCATCAGCCTAAGGCTTTACATGACACTAAAGTGTGTCCAGCAGTGGGAAAACCACTGGAGGTCACTAGGCAAAAGCATGGTAAGTGAAGCATGCTGAATCTAGACTGACTAACCACATCATCAAATACTGACCTCTTCCCCCAAATTCTATCATACACATCTCCCACCTTTGCAGAAGATGCCATAAAAAGCTGACCTGCGCTCAGACAACTTCATGATGCTCTGTCAAGGTCTCACAAAACTTTACACATTCCAACCTGAATTATTGTAATCTTTGTGTTTGTACAGGATTTTAAAACTTTCGGCTGAAATGAAAGAAAAACACGCCTGCCTTCAGACTCAAACAGCGATGAAGAGTATTATCCTCTCTTTATGAACTACAACTAATCCTTCACAAACAATGCTGAAAATATTGCTCCCTTTCTTTTGTTCACACAATCCTGGAGTCTCAAAGTGTTAATGGTTTATCCTAATATCCGGCTTGCAAATCAATTTTGACTTTTTGTCTTTTGGTTTGGCCTTTAATGAAATCCTGCAATATTATCTTAAGGACTGTTAAACTAACCTAATACATTTTTTTTTCACTAGGCTTATTACAGACTGAAAGCACGAATGCAAACATGTCATTGTAGTCTAGGTGACAACAAACAAAACTGCATGCAACTTTATAAAAAAAAAAAAAGTTTAGTTAGGTGTGTCGACATTAGACATGCAATCATAACAAGATTTCTTCCATTAATCAATAGAGCTGTCTACCCTAGGAACTGTGATGACGTACTTTCAGTTGACAAACTCTCTATATCTACTTTATTTTGCCATCAATCTGAAATTAATTTGGTCATCAACAAAACATATTGCAAGACAATTTATCTAGCAAACATGTATTGCATTCACTGATTTAAGAATGAAGAACACTGGAATGACTGTTCAGGTTGGAGCAGTTCAGTATAAAGACCTTGCAGCTAGTATGCTATCTCAAAAATAGAGCTGTAACACTGCAAGATGTGTTCAAATACAGCTCGTGTCATAGCATGATGACACCTCCCACCATTTCCTGTCCTCTTTCTAATGTACCACTGTTGTTAAAGCTAAAAATAAAATGATTAAATTAAATTAAATAAACATTTTAAATCATTTTCTTTAATTGAAATAAGGCTGAAATAAATACAAATTCTAGATGATAAACTTTAAAAATGTAAACAAATTTTTAAAAAAGCTACCTTGACAAATAAAACAAGTTGAAGTACTAAAAAAACCTCAAATAAAAATAGATTAAAGACATAGCCTGTTAAGAGCTGTTCTACAATTTAAGATAAATGACTGAATTCAGTCTAAACACTACTACACTGTTTTTATAAGTTTGTAAATGGATGTAAAAGGCGGCTCAGCACACATGTGTTTAGAGTGATTTGGTGAATGGAAAGGAATGGGTGGAAACCCCTCATTTATACACAGCAACAATCAAAAAGTGTTTACGGTACAATATATAGACCAGGTTATCTCACCAAAACACACATAATAACTATGTTTTAGGCATCATACTGGCAGTGTTTATAAACCACAGACATGCAACCACAGATCCAGCACAAAAGGAGGGGGGAAAGCAGGAGAACTTGTCAAATAAAGAGCATGGGTTAAAAGAACTAGTGAGATATAAGACAAGTGTTGCTGTTGTGACCAGACAATGTTGATATACAGCCTGTCAGAGTGTTTAAAAACCAACCACACACTCTCACGCTCTCTCTCCTTCCCTCTGTGACATGTGAGTGTGTGTGTGTGTGTGTGTGTGTGTGTGTGAGAGAGAGAGAGTGTGGGGAGGTCCCAGGGTGGGGTTGTCAATTGAGAAGTGTAGAGCTCTTTCCGGAACCCATGATTGAGCAATCCAGTTTGACCTTGTAAAGATCACAACACTGCAGCCATGTTTTGCATATCAAAGCCATTTGTGTCAAAGAACACAAATATCTAGCGGATGAGTATCAGCTTGTGTAAGGCATTAAAATTTAGTCAATAGAAACATTTTACGTCATATCACCCATATGTCCAATCTGCAATTTGAATTAAAAAATGGTTTATTTTAATAATAATAATACTTTATTAAATTTTATATCTGCTAAAAAATGTTTTTGTTAAATTTTAAACTCAATGAGTACATATACAGAACCTAAAAGCTAACAAACATAGACTGAAAGTCACAATATTCCAATTTGATTTCACTGGGTCCTTGACCAGATAACTAAACTCTAGAGCCCTTAGTCCACATTTTTACCATCACAGGAAACCAACTGGACAATGAGCAAGCACCACAATGAAAATTACAAAGTCCACATTATTATCAAACCTTTTAGTACCATGCGTAAGGCCGATAAACCCCAACCCAAGGACTCCAAGAAGCAAGGATTGTAATTCTTATCTAATGGTACATCATGACTGGTACCTGCAATTTAGCTATCTCTGGCAGTAGTAGAAATCAGTTGGCAGAATGGTGGCCACCTAGAGCGGAAACAGTCATCATGCAACATGAGTGTGCAGACTAATCTTTCGTACAAGACGAAACCTTCATGGTGGTGTACATTTCGACTGGCTGATGCAGACACAAAGCAGGTTTTTTAACCGGGGAGTACAGATGATATGCCTTCAGAGTGCTACAGATTACATGATACATAAGGTAAAAGAGGTCACTGAGTCCAAGAGACTGAAGGACCATTAAGTCTCTGTTATAATTTCATAAAACCTTGAGGTGATAATGAGGTTATAAGTTCATATATTGTACATACAGAATATAAAAAGAGAACTGAAATGATTAAATAATGTGTTTATACCCACAAGCATTGCATTAAGTTTTTCGGGGGGAAACCCCAAGGAAATAAATACACATTATAACAAGACTGAACCATCTTGTTACTCACAGGGTCTGCGGGTCCACAGAACTCCCGAAAGGTTCTGGGTGCGTCGGTAGCATGGATCTCCAGGGCCATGCAAGGTCCAGAACAAAGTTCATCCACCATATTCTGCAACACAAGCAGTCAAGAGTTAACGATTCCCTTCGGTCTACCTGCCTGTACCAATGAAAGAGCTTATTATCTGAACAGACCTTGGGAAGACATTGGAGCAGCTAGAGGACTCAAGTTACCAGTGTGCCTCTTAATAAATATATAAATTAAAGGATGTCAAAGCAAACAATTGTTGCTATTGTTCTTGGAACAAGTAATTTGCAACAAGACTAGTTCTCATTCCCTGTTAATCTGGTTTGATGAGTTGGCCTCTGTTTTTGGCGTGTATAACTTTATGGGGCATGGGAATTACGGGGTGAATGTGAAGTGCCCATCATGCACAGACCACTAAACAGCCCATGAGCCACTTTCACATATAGTTACGGTGTTCACAATGGCAACTTTTTAATTTTAGATTTCAAAAATAATAATAAGCACTGAGGAGGTTTTTAAAAAATGGCAGCTTTATCCATTTTTAGATCTCAAAGACATGATAAACAATGTATGAGTTCCTTCAAAATATAATATTTTCTGACATATACAAAACATAAATCGCAAATGCTATATACCCATTAAATTACAATCATAAACTATTTGTAGCCTGCATGAGTAACTGTTAAAAACAGCAATGCCATGGAAGAACAATTTTGGGTTCCCTAAAGAACCTTTCAGTTCTAAAAAGGACCATATAGATAACCACAAGATAAAGAGGAATTAAAGAGCTTCCACATTTTACTCGAAATCTGCACTTCATTATCAGTGTGCATGTAACCACAACCTCCACAACAGTGAGCAGTGCTGTTACAATGATATGACAATGACTATATGAATATATATATTACTGAGTATTTGAAAGCAATTCCTTTTATGTTCTTAAAAGGTTTATGCTTATAGTGGAGATTATATTTTAGTTTATTATAAAATGATTACCAAAGGCTTTTCCATATATTACATAATAAGAGGAGGAGTCGTTGAGTGATGACATGGAAACATGTTGCAAAATACATCATACAATATTGGGAAGATCATTGTGTTCACTATATTATAACTGCACAGAAACTTCACAAGTTCTAAAAGCCATCATTGAAGAGAAAAAAAAGGACTTGGAGAAAGAAAAAAGACCTGTGGAATTGTTCTTTGTACTGAACTGTGTTAAAGTATCACGATAAGATCTGCTTGGCACTGGTGCACTTTGTTCCAGCAGCCAGAGTAAGACCATTAAATGATTTTACTAATGTATTTTTGCAGAACACTATCATTAGTTCCCACTCTCTCAATGTGTAAACTCACACTGTTATAGTAGCGGCAAGCTCAGTACAACTGTTTCTGGGCACTTTGCACCTGCAGTGTGCAGTGTGTGTGTTTTGGTGATTGTGAGGCATTCAGTATGTTGATGAGACAGTTTTCATGGCAACAGACTCCAAAATAGCCTCTGGCTTCAATGACCCAGAACCGAAATTGGCTTATATTTGGTCTAAAAGACTTGTGCAGACGTTATCAGAATAAATGATTGCTATCCGGCTGAAATTCAAAAGACAAGAGCGATTTATTGAAGCTTAATAGCCAACAGGAATGTGAAGGTTTTTCCCGTGAAGCAAAATTCCATGTACTGTGACGTAACACTGTGCCCAGAACAGGGAAATTGCCATGAGGTGAGTATTCATATATTTTAAAGAGGTTTGTAGGGGACAGGTGCACATGTGGTTAAGACATGCTTTGGCGACTACACCTTCTCTAAGTGAATAATTAAACATAACTGGAATCACATGTGCGCTAGAAAAAGGAGAAACTGAACTTATTTGTATGGACCTTTGAATTGATTATTCTATATACTAACCATAAATAAAGGGGTTATTAATACTTTTGGCTCACTTAATTTTATGCACTCATATAAAAAAAGGTTAATTGGTAGGTACAATGCACAAACACTCTATTGATTTGGGATATGGTTAAGGTCAGGGACAGATTTAGTTGTACTATCAACAAGTATCTAAGTGCACTCTATCAAATGATTAATTTAAATGTCAGTACATAATACTAAAATGACACAACATAAAGCAGGTCCATGTTTTCTTTAGTGGACCAATTGAAATCATAGAAGAAAGTGCAGCAACATATACTTACAGTGTACTCGGCTACAACCCCTTTGTAAACCTCCAAAAACTCCTCAGCATTTACTCGATCCATGTTGAACTGTAATAAAACCAAATCAATTTGATTACTGAATGAAAAGAAACGTAACACTTACAGGGACATTGTAAAAAGGGGTGAATATAGTAAAAATCAAGATATAACATTATATATGACTATATAATATATAATATGATTCCATCATTCAGGATAAAACAGCTAGAATATTTATTTTCACAAACAAAATCAATGTATTAATCATTTATGACTGGAAAATGACCATTTGAGTGGGTTATCCAACACACTAGAGATAAAATCTCTAAGCCAACTATTCCAAAACACCATTATCACTGTCTGATATTCTTTTTATAGACCACCAACTCAGCCCTGGACATACATGCTTTATAATAGTAACAAAACCTTCATTGATCCACTCTAGCCCAGGGGCATCCTCTGTACACTATTTTCAGCAGGGTCAGGTGGCAAAGCCACTGCGCTGTAATTGGTCAGCAGAGGACTGATTTGGAGATGTGAGAGGCTACTGTTCTGGTCGCAGATTGCATGGTCGATGACGGGGTCAGGTTACACCAAAGGGAAACATAATTGTGTTTGCCCTTGGTTCATAGAGAGACTCTACTTTCACTTCTCTTAGCTTGCTATTAGTTTGGTCATTTGTTCTTTTATAGAGAACTGGTCTAATATCCATAAAATATGTATATCTTTCTTTAAAAAAAATACAAAATTATGTCAACTTTATTATTTGAACATATTGTTTGTATGTTAATAAAAGTATTGCTATTATATGTAAGCTTCATTGGTAACACTTTAGTATAGGGACTAATTCTCTAGTTGCTTATTAGCATGCATATTATTAACAGATGGCTGTTTATTAGTACTTATAAAGCACATATTCTGCATAACAATATTTTACATCCCTAATCCTTCCCAAAACCTAAACTTAACAACTAACTTACTGTTAATATGCAGCAAATTAGGAGTTTATTGAGGCTTAAGTCGTAGTTAATTGTTTGTTAAAGGTGAGAATTTGACCTGAAAAAGTAAAGTGTGACCATTTCAATCTATCTATACAATCTATTTCAATTTATAGATATCTTCAATCTAATTGTAACATTCAATGTGTTTCTTTACTAGGCAACATTATTGGCTAAAAAGAGAAATGTGATTTAAATTGAACTAAAATACGTACCATTTGTAGGGCAGATATCTCAAATCCATTTTCTATAATTGACTTAAGGATTTTTCCTGTCAACGCTGAAAAAAAAAAAAAACATTTCAAATGAAAGATGCTCACTTAAAACTGGCTTGAATACAATTGAACATTTTACAAATATCTCTTTAAATCATATATAGAACTGTAATTGCAAGAATGAACCACACATCAAGACTTAAGTATTTTAAATCATTCTCCACATATAAAACTGTATTCTCCACATATGAAACTGTAAAAAGTCTATTATACAGAAGATATAATAAATAAATAATATATTTATTTAATAAATATAGTATCTCACCCTTCACATTTTTGTAAATATTTTATTATATCTTTTCATGTGACAACACTGAAGAAATGACACTTTGCTACAATGTAAAGTAGTGAGTGTACAGCTTGTATAACAGTGTAAATTTGCTGTCCCCTCAAAATAACTCAACACACAGCCATTAATGTCTAAACCGCTGGCCACAAAAGTGAGTACACCCCTAAGTGAAAATGTCCAAATTGGGCCCAAAGTGTGAATATTTTGTGTGGCCACCATTATTTTCCAGCACTGCCTTAACCCTCTTGGGCATGGAGTTCACCAGAGCTTCAGAGGTTGCCACTGGAGTCCTCTTCCACTCCTCCGTGACGACATTACGGAGCTGGTGGATGTTAGAGACCTTGCACTCCTCCACCTTCCGTTTGAGGATGCCCCACAGATGCTCAATAGGGTTTAGGTCTGGAGACATGCTTGGCCAGTCCATCACCTTTACCCTCAGCTTCTTTAGCAAGGGAGTGGTCATCTTGGAGGTGTGTTTGGGGTCATTATCATGTTGGAATACTGCCCTGCGGCCCAGTCTCTGCTTCAGTATGTCACAGTACATGTTGGCATTCATGGTTCCCTCGATGAACTGTAGCTCCCCAGTGCCGGCAGCACTCATGCAGCCCCAGACCATGACACTCCCACCACCATGCTTGACTGTAGGTAAGACACTTGTCTTTGTACTCCTCACCTGGTTGCCGCCACACACGCTTGACACCATCTGAACCAAATAAGTTTATCTTGGTCTCATCAGACCACAGGACGTGGTTCCAGTAATCCATGTCCTTAGTCTGCTTGTCTTCAGCAAACTGTTTGCGGGATTTCTTGTGCATCATCTTTAGAAGAGGCTTCCTTCTGGGACGACAGCCATGCAATTTGATGCAGTGTGCGGCGTATGGTCTGAACACTGACAGGCTGACCCCCCCACCCCTTCAACCTCTGCAGCAATGTTGGCAGCACTCATACGTCTATTTCCCAAACACAACCTCTGGATATGACGCTGAGCACGTGCACTCAACTTCTTTGGTCGACCATGGCGAGACCTGTTCTGAGTGGAACCTGTCCTGTTAAACCGCTGTATGGTCTTGGCCACCGTGCTGCAGCTCAGTTTCAGGGTCTTGGCAATCTTCTTATAGCCTACGCCATCTTTATGTAGAGCAACAATTCTTTTTTTCAGATCCTCAGAGAGTTCTTTGCCAGTGACCAGTATGAGAGAGTGAGAGCGATAACACCAAATTTAACACACCTGCTCCCCATTCACACCTGAGACCTTGTAACACTGAGTCACATGACACCGGGGAGAGAAAATGGCTAATTGGGCCCAATTTGGCCCAATTTTCACTTATGGGTGTACTCACTTTTGTGGCCAGCGGTTTAGACATTAATGGCTGTGTTGAGTTATTTTGAGGGGACAGCAAATTTACACTGTTATACAAGCTGTACACTCACTACTTTACATTGTAGCAAAGTGTCATTTCTTCAGTGTTGTCACATGAAAAGATATAATAAAATATTTACAAAAATGCGAGGGGTGTACTCACTTCTGTGAGATACTGTAAATAAACGTATTCATTTATTTTATTTATAAATAAATAATTTAAAGATTTATAATAAAAACTGATTTAAAAAAATGAAGATTAAATCTTACATTTAAAGGTGAAATGTGTACTATTAATAAGTTTATATTTTAACATGTCAAAAAGCCACACTTTTCCTTTAAGGATAGCAAAGTACGGTGGAATACAGTAATTGTACAAATTAAGGGAATTTTTTTAGGCTTAACAGATTAAATAATAAATAACAAAAATTTAAAAAAAAATGTAAATGAATATTACAATTATAAATGAAGTGTGTAATACTAATAAGTATATATTTTAACTACGCAAAATTTACGTTTTCCCTTTAAGGACAGGCTATATGCGCATGTTTTTGGAAATAACTTGAACTTCTAAGAGCAGACTAATCATTAGATGGAAGTCTAATGATTAAGGATTTGAGATGCTAACACAAAGGTCTCAAGTTCAATACCAAGTAGCAGTGACGTAGGAACTCGTGTGATCCTGCTCTATCGACTATGCGCCCTTGCTCTAGGGTGTCTGTCCCTGCAGTTAAACAACTATAAGTTGCATTGGCTGCATCAGTTAAGTGGCAAGTAAGACTTTTGACCTTCTGTTTAACCGATATGATCACGCAGAGTTAAAGGCCAACAAACAGTTCACAAGATCATGAAGGAGTGACTTCAAAGGACAGACTTTGATCTCAGTAACACGAGAGTGAATTTCTAAGTCTGCTCCTTTGGACTGAGTGCTGAGAGACTGTATTAATAAAGGGCACAGTGGGATATGTATCTATTAGCACTGAAGTTTATGAGGTTTATGGTTTCAATTTCAGTAAGTAGCACTGAAATTATGTTTCTAAAAGCACATATTCAATCAATCAGAGCATGTAACATGTTTCAGGCAATATTATTTTTTTAAGTGAATTTGTTTTGGCCATAATTCAGTTGCAATGCTTAGCAGTTCTCTCATATCTTTAAGAGAAAGGGCATACTACATAGCACAAATTCAATGTAATTTCACTCGTATTTCAATAGTTGGTAAGGGCAAGGACAGAGAACCTGTTTAACATTTCCATATTTCAAATTTCATATAAGAAATTAGATGGAAATTATTAAATGTGGTATCACATAGAGCGTAAACACCATATGACAGATAATTTCCCCATGCACCATAGTAACTGCCCTAGAGAATTTTCTTTTGTCACATAAATGACATCTTCACACATCCATAACCCTCCCTCTGCACCACCGGTGACCCTAAAGGTTCCAATTCTGACAGCAGCTTCCAGACACAATCTGCCCTGTTGCTAGGCAATGGTATCAGCACTGCCTGGCTACACATTTGTCTATTCCAGTCATGAGCTCGTTCAAAACAAATCAAACTGCTTTTCTTTTAGCTGAGACGTTTCATTGGAAGACATTTACAAATGCTTAAAACTTCACATTGTTAAAGTGACTTTGGCCAATAGTTTCGAAAGGAAGTCAAATCTGCTTTGAATGTCTAATATCAACAGGCTGGACTTTTACAGATGCATCCAGCTACAGCTAACTTTAGTGTTATAGACTTTGAACCATATGGCGTGAATCTCAGAATACATTAACGAACGGTGCCCAAAGATTAAGCCATTTCACACTGACCTTGATGACAACATTAACCATCTAGAGAAACTCACTTTACACCGCACACTAGCAATGTTCCCTCTAATTTTTTTTCTTGCTGAGCAAAACTTTTCTCTATTGGGCAGACATTTCGGCCACCTGAGCAAAAACATTCTTTATACCAATTCATAATCAATGTTGGAAAAAGTTGTGCTGCTTAATATTTTTTTGCTGCTTTGATATTTTTCAGGATCCTTTGAGAAATAAAAAGTTAAAAAGAACAGTGTTTATTCAAAATAGACATTTTGTGTGGCAATATACACTACTATTCAAAAGTTTGGGGTCAGTAAATTTTTTCTTTCTTATTTATTATTTTTTATAATTAATACTTTTATTCAGCAAGGATGTGTTAAATGGATAAAAAGTGAAAGTAAAGCCTTATATTGTAAGAAAATATTTATATTTTTAATTAATGCTGTTCTTTTTAACTTTTTATTAGCCTAATCTAAGAATCAAAGAAAAAAGTTTCCAAAAATATTAAGCAGCACAACAGTTTCAACACTGATAATAAATCAGAATATTAGAATGATTTCTGAAGGATCATGTGACACTGAAGACTGGAGTAATGATGCTGAAAATTCAGCTTTGCTTTACAGGAATACACTATATTTTAAAATATATTCAAATAGAAAACCAATATTAGAAATTGCAATAGCCTAAGAGTTCACAATATTACTGTTTTTCTTTCTTTCTGTATTTTGATCAAATAAATACAGCCTTGATGAGCATAAGTGACTCCATTAAAAAACAAGGTCAATTATTTATTAGGTTTATAATATAGAGCTAACATAATATAATATAATATCAAAACAATGAAGCATTTAAACTGACAGAAGAGAATAGAAAACAAACTGAAGCATTTAAACTGAGATCTGTAAGTTAAACATAAAAAAAACCCGTGAACGTGAATTCTTATAGCTATCTAAACATCCCTATGAAGTGTGGTTTACACAATACACCTGTGTGTGACTGTAAATGTCTCAGAGTTTTGTAACCGTTCTATGCCCATCATCCGCTATTTCCAGCACTTAATCAAGCCACTCTTCTTTAATACATGAGGACGTTTTTATTTCACATTTCATTGCGTTTGCACTGGCTCTCGATTTGAGCTATTTCGTCCGCAACCATTAAAGTATTCGGTTCCTACAGCGACTCATTTGGCGCACATCATTCTCTTTCTATGAAACCTGTAAACCGCATTCACCGGTTCTAACTCTATAGCGGCCTACCCGAGCATTGTAATTCTTTCGTTTTTACTAGAATACAATCAAATGTCTTTCCCAACTCTTTTTTGCTTGTGCGCGGCACATTATTTCTCTGCGCGGCCGCGCGCGCGCAGCTTAGAGGGAACATTGCACACTAGGTTAATCATTGTGTTCTATTAAAAGAACAGAGAAATTTGGCAGGTAAAAATGTGCTACAAATCTGTGATATGACCCTAACCCTGGACAATAGGTTTGAGTAAATCATTACCCATTTATTACGGCATGCTGCTTGTTGGAGTATACATCAGGTGCAGACAATTCACAGAAATCTGACCTTTAGCTAACCTACAGCAACAGTATGCACAGTCACTATGCATGCTATATGATATAACGAAACAAAGACACATGGGACAACGACACATTATTAGCCAATTTTCCACAGTATACACTACAGTTCAAAAGTCTGGGGTCAGTAAATCTTTTTTTTTTTTGGAAAAAAATGAATACTTCTATTCACTATTAGTAAAGACACTTATCATTTTACAAAAAATATTTCAGAATAAATGCTATTATTTTAAACTTTCTCTTCATCAAAGTATCCTGAGAAAAAGAAATGTAGCAGAGTTTCCACACAAATATTAAGCAGCTTAACCGAAGTCAACACTGATTAAGCATCACATCAGCATATTAGAATCATTTCTGAAGAATCATGTGACACTGAAGCTGTTAAAATATATGCAGTGCTGTTGCAAAAATTCTTAAGGGTTCAGGGCAAAATTTACATGGGTGATGACGGCCTTGTGACGAGACATACAATCACACAATCCAATCTTACGCAATGCGACATTTCACAGAGTGAGACTGGTTTTGAGTAAAAATACAGCTGAGGGAGGCGAACAACACGCTATTGTAGTCTATAATCCAAAAGTAATGTTACAACACAAGGTGAACCAAGCCACATGACTATCCTGAACAAATGAACAGAGCGGTTGCCAAATAATCTGTCTAATTACAATCATGTAGCCGCTCTCTCAGCAGGGACTTTCATTACAGGCTATTTTTATTTACTTCTTTTGCAAAGCTGGTGGGCTCTAGACCTCCAATCAAAAGGTAATCAGGACTGCAATCCTCTTTAAATCACTGGTTGCCAGCACTTTTGATGGAGGTCTAAAGAGCAGACGCACTGCAGGAGGTTGGTAGCCGGAATATGAGTGTGGGTGTGTGACTGGATGGAAAATTGGGTGACTGCTAACAGGCGAAACGATGTTGGGTAGAAGCAAAAAGAGAGACCATAAGACTTCAGTGTTCTTCTTTCAACACAATCTGACATTTCTGAATGTTCTTGAACTTTATTTTGATGGCACTGTGAGACATGCAACATGAAAAGGACATTCAGAGTTATCAGCGAAGGATTGAAACCCTTAAAATCAACAGATAATATGTGTCAAAACTGCGAGAGGTCTTGAAGCACTTATTTTTTGTGTTTGTCTGTTTTTGGGGCTCTGTGTGTTTATGTGTTACATTCCCTCCAGGTTAATCAGCCCACAGCAATGTACAAAACCAACTAGGGGCCTGCTTAGTCCACGATGACTATGTGAAATATCTACCTCAGCCCTATCGAGAGGATTTGAGATTTCACAGGTCAGTGCCCTGGCGGCATGCTCCATGAACAGGGATCAGAGATGGATTTAGACAAATCCGGAGCAAAGGCTTGGTTAAGAGTACACACTGGCTTTGGGGGTTTTATACTCATCAACATATAACAAGCAAAACAGCACTAGGCCAGAAGCAAATGAAGACAGTTACACAAGGAGAAGACAATCACGAAAGGACCAAATGACACTGAAGTAGCACCTTCGCTAACTTAAATGCTCCTTTCATTTTGGGTTCACTTTGAAAAGGAGACTTTTTTGCAGAAGAAAATTTTTTTAAAGAGTAGTTTTTAAAATTCTTCATTGGCCTGGTTTAATTGACTTGAGGTCTTCAAAAGACCACTTTTAAAAGTAAATGGTAATTAATCTACACTGAACATAACAGAATATAATAAACAGTCAAATATCAGAATCAGAATCAGCTTTATTCGCCAAGTGTGCGCAAACACACGAGGAATTTGTTGTGGTTTTTAAGAAGCTCTTGGTACATACACGCATACATACATATATACATACATATCTGACATGAGAACAGAAACTTTTAAATAAGACTTACCAATAATAATAATAATGTGTATGAATCTGGAACAGAAGATTTCTGTACAGATTTGTGCATTATTTTCTCTATATATACGGCTGTATAGAAAATATGCATATGTATTTACATAGAACTTGAGAGAGAGGCAATAATTAGAGATGGAGAATGAATTACAAGCATGAATTACAGAACACAGGTAATAATTCCTGTGTTAGCTGTTTAGGCTGGAGATGGCATGGGGGAAAAAACTGTTTATGTGCCTAGATGTTCTAGTGCACAGAGATCTGAAGCGTCTGCCTGAAGGGAGAAGTGCAAACAGGTTGTGGCCGGGGTGAGAGGGGTCTGTGATGATGTTACCTGCCCGTTTCTTCACTCTGGAGTTGTACAAGTCCTAAAGGTTGGGCAGGTGCACACCAATGATAATGTCTGCTGTCCTAACAGTCCGTTGCAGTCTTCTTAAATCTGATTTGCTGGCTGACCCAAACCAGACAGTTATAGAGGAGCACAGAACCGACTTAATAACAGCTGAGTAAAACTGTTTCAGCAGCTCCTGTGGCAGGTTGAACTTTTTCAGCTGATGAAGGAAGAACAACCTCTGCTGAGCCTTTTTCACGATGGAGTCAATGTGAATGTCCCACTTCAGGTCCTGAGAGATGGTGGTGCCCAGCTTGAGTGACTCTACTGCAGCCACAGTGCTGTTCATGATGGTGAGTAGGGGGAGAGCAGGGGGGTTTCTCCTGAACTCCACTATCATCTCCACAGTTTTGAGCGTGTTCAGCTCCAGGTTGTTGTGGCTGCAACAGACAGCCAGCTGCTCAACCTCTTGTCTGTAAGCAGACTCGTCGCTGTCCTAGATGAGACAGATGACTGTAGTGTCATCTGCAAACTTCAGGAGTTTGACAGAGGGGTCTTTAGAGGTGCAGTCATTTGTGTAGAGGGAGAAGAGCAGTGGGGAGAGAATGCAGCCCTGAGGAGCTCCAGTGCTGATGGTGCAGGTGTTGGATGTGAGTTTTCCCAGCCTCACTAGCTGCTGCCTGTCTGTCAGGAAGCTAGTGATCCACTGACAGATGAAGGTGGGTACAGAGAGCTGTGTCAGTTTATTCTGAAGGGTGTCCGGGATGATGGTGTTGAAAGCGGAGCTGAAGTCCACAAACAGGATCCTTGCAATAAGTCCCTGGTTTGTCCAGATGTTGGAGGATGTAGTGCAATCCCATGTTGACTGCATCATCCACAAACCTGTTTGCTCGGTAAGCAAACTGCAGGGGGTCCAGCAAGGGTCCAGTAATGTCCTTCAGCTGGACCAACACGAGCCTCTCAAATGACTTCACCACAGACGTTAAAGCAACAGGTCTGTAGTCATTTAGTCCTGTGATTTTTGGTTTCTTGGGTACAGGGATGATGGTGGAGCGTTTGAAGCAGGAGGGGACTTCACACAGCTCCAGTGATCTGTTGAAGATCAATGTGAAGATGGATGATAGCTGGACAGCACAGGCTTTGAGGCAGGCTGGAGAGACACCGTCTGGGCCTTTGGCTTTCCTTATCTTCTGTCTCCTGAAGACTTTGCTTACATCATCTTCACAGATCTTGAGTACAGGCTGAGAAACAGTAGGGGGAGGGGGAGGGTGTTGATGGCTGTGCTGTGAGACGGTCAGAGTGGGTGTGGGGTGTCAGACCAGGCTTTTGCTTTTCAAACCTGCAGTAAAACTCGTTCAGGTCTTCAGCCAGTTGTTGATTGGCCTCAGTGCTGGGGGATGGGGTCTTGTAGCTGGTGATGGCTTTCAGGCCTTTCCACACTGATGTAGGGTCGTCGCTTTAAACCTGTTTTTTTTTTGCGTATTTGGCCTGTTTGTACAAGGCTTTGTCCCCACTCCTGTAGGCATCCTCTTTGCCCTGGCGAAGCTGTTTGAGTTTTGTACTGAACCAAGGTTTGTCATTGTTAAATGTTAAATAAGTCCAAGTGGGTACACAGATGTCCTCACAGAAACTGATGTAGGATGTCACGGTGTCAGTGAGCTCATCCAGATCAGTAGCTGCAGCCTCAAAAACACTCCAATCAGTAAGGTCGAAGCAGGCTTGTAAATCCCGCTCTGCTTCAACAGTCCATCTCTTTACAGTTTTTACTACAGGTTTAGCAGATTTAAGTTTCTGCCTGTAGGCTGGTAGAAGATGAACCTAACAGTGATCAGAGAGTCCCAGCGCTGCACGAGGGACAGAGTGGTATGCATCCTTTAAGACAGTGTAGCAGTGGTCCAGTATATTGCTGTCTCTGGTGGGGCATGTGATGTGCTGTCTATATTTAGGCAGTTTGCGGGTGAGATTAGCTTTATTAAAATCACCGAGAATGACAATGAAAGAGTCCGGGTAACGCTGCTCTGTGTGTGTGATTTGATCTGCCAACAGTTCTAGCGGCGCGCTCACACGTGCGTCAGGAGGAATGTACGCACTCACCAGAATAAACGAGGAAAACTGCCGCGACGAATAAAAAGGCTTACAGTTAATAAAGAGAGCTTCCAAATTTGGGCAGCACATCTTCTTTAAAACTGTCACGTCTGTACACCAGCCTTCGTTGATATAAAAACATAATCCACCGCCTCTCGTTTTACCCGACGACTCAGTGACGCAGTCCGCTCTGAACAGCTGGAAGCCTGCTAGATGAAGCGCACTGTCCGGGATGGCTCCGTTCAGCCAGATTTCTTTGAAGCAAAGCGCAGCAGAGTTTAAAAAGTCCTTGTTTGTGCAGATGAGGAGTTGTAGTTCGTCTGATTTATTTGCAAGGGAGCGGAGATTCACCAGATGAATACTCGGCAGCGGAGTCCTAAAACCGCGCTGTCTGAATTTCACGAGCGCACCAGCGCGCTTCCCTCGCTTGCGTCGCCTGGAGCGCTTGTATAGGAACGCAGCTCCTCCGACTAAAATGTCCAGTAAAACGTCTGAATGTTCAAACGTCGGCAAAGAGTTATCTGGTGTGCTATTTCTTATGTCCAAGAGTTCGTTTCTAGTGAAGCTGATCGGAAAAACGTTGCTTAAGACAGGACAAACAAACAAAAACAGGAAAAGTACCAAGGAACAACAAACCGAAGCTGCCATGTGCGGCGCCATCTTTCCAACCTTTCCAACCTTGGATTCAATCAGATTTATTGAACAGAAAGTGTTGGTTGTATGCCTGTCATTGACAGATGTCTTTTTTCCAACAATGAGTGAGTAATTTGCTCTGTAGCAACAGGCCACAACAAAACAGCCATAACTATGGTTTCTGAGCAAGTTTGGCACTCTACCTACGCAACATTCCCAGATGGAAAATATGGTTACACTTTATTTTAAGGTGTCCATGTTACAGTGTAATTATACATTTAAGTACTGAGTAATATTAATTAACACGTACTTACTATATGGTTAGGGTTTGGCTTAGGGTTACTTGCATGTAATTATGCATAATTTATTGTTAGTGGTAAGTACAAGAACATGTAACATGTGTAACAAGGACACCTTAAAATAAAAGTGTTACCGAAAATATATATGCCAGAATATAGTACAAATATATTTTAGAGCCATAACCTGGAAATTGTATAATTATTTTTTTAGAAATTTCCATGACTTTTCCAGGTCTGGTTTTAAATTTCTCTGATATTTCCAGAATGTTTGGAACCCTGGCAGTTGCACCTACACTTCTGCCATGCATCAACAAGCTGCTTACTCGCCCAATGTGAAAGCAGTAACCTGTTAATGTGGAGGCTAAAGCAAATATGTGCTTCTTTTTTATGTACAAAGTGAAAAAGCTTGATATGATCTAATGCCACTGGATTCACACATGTTGTGTGGCAAGGTTTTGAGTCACTATTAGAAGAACTCCTGGACCAGCATTTAAGAGAATATAGCCTGAGTAACTACGACAGGAATGATGGGCTATGACATACCAGGAGTGTCATAGTCCTTCTGATGATAATGTGCACTTATAAACAGAAATGGGTTAATAATACACTACTAACAGCACATTACAAATAGCAAATAATTAAATGTGCTATATCTCATCTATAATAGGTTATTTCAAAGACACCTGATTAGACATGATGATTATATCATCAGTGTGTGTGTATGTGTGTGGGTTTACCTTCTGAGATGGCATGAGGTTTAATGACACAGCAGGTGCAGTCTGAGTACTTGGCTGTGTTGGAGGGGCCGTGACCAGTAGTGGAAGGGAAGAAGAACTCCAGCTCCTATATAGTTATAATTAGAAACACATAACCCAATCATTTCCTTTGCCATTATTAGCATATCACTGAAAAAAAAAAAAAAAAAGATCAACAGAAGATTGTGGGCTTTATTAATTGCTATTGACAGTTGCTTTTTGTTACCCGTGCAGCAGATGCCAGTGAGTCTGACCCATGTCCTGCATTCTTAGTGCCATCGGTACCAAACTGGCCTCTGAGACTATTCGCTGCATCTTTTTGTGCCACACCAGATTCGGTTGGGCCTAGAACTTTTCTCCAAGTCGACACTGCCTCATCCCCCATCAGCTCCATAGCAATCACGGGACCAGAGCTCACAAACTGCACCAAATTACTGTTGTTGAAGAAGACAATTGGCTTTAGCAACATTTTGCTGTGGTGCTTATGATTGAATTTGCGATTAAAAACACGCAGTGTAATGCAAAGTCATGCCAAAGTCACAGTGACAATCTGGTTCAGGTGTCAGAGTCTCCTTCAAAAGTAGCCCTTACATATAAGTCAATCATTGACTCAGGAAAGACTCACTTGAAAAAAGACTTTGACTGATGTTCCGTGTAAAAGTCCGCTGCCCGCTTCCTGTAAGAAAGCAATAAAAGAACACAGGGTTAATAAGTGATCTCCAAACCCCACCGTCTCTTGACTGACTCCTATAGTGAAATAGAATACGAAATTAAGGAACTAAAATTTCATCTTCATACCATTTTGTTGTAATTCTATCATTTATTAATTTGATGATGTGTCAACTAGTCCAAGAAATTAGATAATATGCTTAACACAACTTCTACATCTTCATTCTCTGACAAGGACTGTCTCTGTCAATGAACAGCTGCTTGCTACTTTGAGGAAAGGTTAAAGCAGCAAAACCTGACCAGGCTAAAACAACACAGTCTATCAGAGAAACTCTCCATGTCAGCATATTTCAATAGGAAAAGGAAAGATTAACCCCCAGCATTTTCCATTCTCTAAAAAATGTGGCACTAAACCACATGTATAGTGACATATAGAGAAAAACGTATGTTCAAATTCACTGTAGCTATTTTGGATCATATTTTCTGCCAAATACATAAACGTTAATTTACTGTGAAATGGTTTAGCTCCGATGGAGTGTCTACAAATATACAAAGACATCCAAAAGATCTCCAAATGTTATTCCTTCTCATACAATCATAAGCTATTATGACCGACACAAAATTATCTGACTTCCCTTGAATATTTTTTTTTTAAATGTTGCATGTTGTTGGGCAAGTGTTGTTATTGTTAACTAAAACTAAAACCATTAAACTATTAACAACTATTAAAAATGTTTTTGGGAATAGTAATAAAACTGGAATAAAATACATAATATAAATACTGACACTGAAATAAAAATGAATTAAATCCATATACAATACAAAAACTAATAAAAATGACAAAGGCAAATAAAATTACAAAATTAAAAAATATAAAATTTAAGTAAAAATTTAATATTATACACAGTATCTCACAGAAGTGAGTACACCCCTCACATTTTTCTAAATATTTTATTATACCTTTTCATGTGACAACACTGAAGAAATGACACTTTGCTACAATGTAAAGTAGTGAGTGTACAGCTTGTATAACAGTGT
>JAFVLL020033235.1:0-31674 GCA_021397915.2 Tor tambroides | reverse complement strand
ATATTGATACGTCTGAACGTTAAAGACAGGAGAAACGGCTACAGCATGTTTCCTGACTTTGGAAAAAGCTCAACACCTGTTTGATCTGACTGAGTCGTGACTTTCGTTTTCGAGGTGAAAAAAACGCCTCGCGGTGGTGGTTTGCTATTATAATCAGATTATCATATTAAGAGATTCTCGTAAAAAAATAAGCAAACGGATAAGCAGTGTGCTAGTGCATAGAGTCTGTCGACAGAAACGAGTTATAGTCATGTAATAGATGAACTGATCAGTGAATAATACGCGTAATGAGCCACAAGGTGGTGAAAATGGCAGCTGAATGGAAAAAAGATGAAAACAGTGCTTTCCACAAAGTGTTTTTATATTTGATCGATTGTTCAATGAAGTGTTAACGTTTAGTTCCATGCTAAAGGTGTTTGAAAACGAAAAGGTCATTCTGAAGGTCGTGATACGGATGTTATTTTTGTTTAGGAAAAAGACTGTCAGTCAGCGGCATCTGAAATGGTCAGTATAGCAGTAGCTGAAAGGCAATTTGATAATATTTTCCAATCTCTAAAATTAAAAACTTAAGTTTAGTAGCTGCTTTGTAGGAATCAAAATGGTTCAAAAGTTACAACAACCAGTGATAAGATCGTTTCAAGTATGTCAATCACTAAAGAACATCGCCTTCAAACACCAACAAATCGAGTAAAAACATTGTGACATGGATGGAAACAATATTTTTACAGTGAAGAGTCAAATTACATAAACAAATGACATGAACTTGTTTGTGCAGGTGAATAAATAAGTATTTTCTGTCCTCAAGGTGACTCAAAGTAATGTGGCCTGTTTAGTTTATGGCCTGCAGTTAGTGATAATGTAATAGTAATAATTGGTTATACGTAGTGATTGTAGTGATTCCTCTTCCTGCTTGCTTTGTAAATATACATTACGTGAGTTTCTCAGTTGAATGTATGCTTTTAAAGCGGGAAACCATCTGTAGCTGATAGTTTTATCAGTTTTTAACATTTGTGTTTATCGCTGCCCTCCTGATGCAAGATTGATTTGTGTTTACATTTACTTCACTTGCAAATGCAAGTGTAATGGTTATTAAAAAGTCCAGCAACCATGCTTTATAATAAAATACTTTCGTATTTATTAAAACTCGATACGTTTTTTTAAAACACGTAGTTATGCACTGAAACGGAGGGAAATATCATGGTTGAGGTTTGGGTTGAGTCTGACACATGTGGAGTATCATGAGCGAGCAGTCACGTGTAGCATAGCCAGCTAGGCTCTCTCTGTGTACTTGAAGTTTCACTGTAAAATGAACAGAAATGTCTGCAGCAAGTTTCGTAAAGTGTTCCTAACCCATAAACTTTTAAATCTATGGTTTATTATAATTTGTGTGGTTTGGCAAACGCTATCCAAACAAACGGAACGAGTTGAGAAAGTAAGTGGAGGCTAGCAACAGAGAAAGCGTTTTCACTGACGCGTATGATTTCGTTAAAACTCTTTAAGAGGAGCTTTTGACTTTGTTGTATCGATTTAACATCTTTCTGTTGCCATAATTGTTTATGGAACACTTTATTATGTCAAGGTGCTGCCCGCAAATACTTTGAATGAAAACTGCATGACTCACGAATATGTATTGTTTTACACTACATACTTATTTTAGTTAAACCAATGAGAAGACCGAAGTGAGAGACTGAAGGGCATAGTTAATAGCTGTTGTAATGTTACTCTCAATCTTCCTGAATGTGGGTTTAATACGGTTTTAAAACATCATAGGAGTTTAAAACACACAACTAATTATTTATACCCTCAGGGGCAAGCTTCTTTCTCTGCCCACACTATTGTTTGTGGGACTGTATTCAAACTTGAATGTGTTTCCTGTAGATTTAAGAGGCGGCAAAGGTTTTATTGCCAGGACAAAAGGAAAGGAAGTATAACCCCGTCATCCACACACACACAAACTGACCCTTGTGTTTGGTGGGGACTGGTTTGAAGTGGTCGTTGGGGGCCGCTTTCAATGAAGCCCACAGACTGGCACAGTAACTGACAGACAGGAATGTTATTCTGCGGGACGCATTCTGTTGTTGCGTCACACAGGGACATGTGAGTTCTGGGAGCTAGTGTTATGAGTAATGTGTGAGTTTGACTGAAGCTGTTGTTGCTGTTAATTCAGTCAGGAAAGTTTGGGTTGTTTCACAATTACTAGCAACTTTGCATGAAATGGCTGAGCTCAAAAGGCTTTCTCAGCCTGGAAAATTAAGAGGTTCTGTTGAATATGTTTTGGGGGGAAAATTATGATCAGTAAGATTGAATTAAAGACTCAGTCAGTGCATATCATATAAATGATCTGAAAAAAGAGAATTGTGAATTATGAAATCTTATAATGTGAATTCTTTATTAGAACTTTGAATTGAATTATATAATATTTTAATTTTGACTTTCATGAGTCACATGAGTATCTCAGAAGCTGACTAGGGCTTTGTTACTCTTCATTCTCAGTAGTTGTTTAATCTGTGGTGCTCTGTCACAATGTACATCTGAGTGAAATGGATTATCGAATAAGAAAAAAGTCTTGGGCTGGGATTTGGTTCTGTCTATTAATTGGTGACTGGATGGAAGCAGATCTGAATGCAAGCTTGCAGATAATTTTTTTTTTTTTTTTTAAAAAAAGAGGTGGAGTTTAACTGCACTAATTAATTGGAGAAGTTTGGAATTTCACTGGAAGATCAAGTTGTGACATTTTGATTAAAATGACTAGGTATAAGAAAATGAGAAATTTAGAAAATAGGGTGAAATTTGATTTCATGCTCAATTTTCGCGTCATTGTACATACTTAAACTACATACTTCAGTGCTCTTCAAAACAAGACTGAATGTGGATACATTTAAGCGCTGTTCCATAAACAATATTTACATTTGGTTATATGTTCGTGGAAACTCAATGTCATTTTCTTCTTGTACATGCTCTGAAACATCTCATTGATTTCATGCTATCTATTTTTCTTTGCAGTCAAAATTTTCATCTTCTACGTAATCTTCTATGGCTGCTTGGCTGGAATTTTCATTGGCACCATTCAGGCCATGCTCCTGACTCTCAGCAACTACAAGCCCACATACCAGGACAGGGTTGCACCCCCAGGTAATAAACCAAATTCATTGATGTCGAACATAATACATGCCCAAAAGTGTTCAGAGGTTGGGTACTATTTGTACATAAAAGCTGTGAGAATGAATCACCAAACTGAAGAGATACAGAATGAACTACATGTACTTTAAAAGTTGTTTTGACTGGCAGGATTTTTGATAAGTACGATACACAACAGTGTTGCGAGAATGTTATTGTGTTGTTGATGATTTTGACTAACATGGAAGCCATCTCGTACACAATATGAACGATGTTTTAATGTCTTGTTCTGCATTACAGTTATGTGGTAAACCTCCTTTTAAAGTGCACTTGAAACTCAGAGATTTGTTTGTTACCTGGTTGACAAGATTCACAAGAGGCCTCGCTGTCACAGGCTTTCACAAGTAATTGAAGCAGCAGGAACATTACATGTTATTCTTTGGCAAATATATGGAAAAATGGAAAGAACAACCTGTTTTGGGAACATTCTCGTATACACACGCTCGAACTGTTCCATAATGCTGGAAGTTAATTTTGTTTCTGCAAACCCTGTGACATTTCAGCAGCTCTAAAGGTCTGTCTGACCTCAGAGAGGGAGAGGGTGGAGGTGGTAGGAGTGTGAGGGAGGAGAAGGAGAGACACACACACACAGAAAGCCATTTTGACCTTCACACTCCCGGCGAGTCTTGACGAGGCTCCCCGTTTGGGTTCTTACAGCATAGTTGTTCCGCATTGAAACACTTTGCATGTCTTTGAACTGGCATGTCTTGTAGTATTTCAGTCGGGGTCGGCGATATCAGCACTCAAACATACCTTTGAAGTAGTTTACAACAGGATCAGGGTTTATGGCTAAGTTGTTTTGCACAGACAAGAATGTTTTGCAATTAAAAAAAAAAAAAAAAAAGAAACAGTGGAGAGCATTGTACACTGCAGTTTCCATAATCCCTGTTAGATTGCCCATTGCTCCACTGCCAGCCATTCGCCACACCAGCCATGCCAGTGAATGTTTGTACAGTGCACACTCCGCCTTGGCATTACATTTATCTGTCTTCGTTAAGGCCCTGAACATAAACGCCTCTGCCAAGAAGAACCGTTTCCCCTTTAAGAGAGGCGGCCCTTGAAGTCTAAAAAGAAACAACATGAGTAGGAATGAAGTGGAGATCACCATGTTGTTGCAGCTATTTGCTGCAAAGAAGGCCGGACGCAGAAAAGTCATGCTGCCTGCGTTCAAGTCCCGCCTCCCTCTTAGGGGCTAAAAGTTTCCATTGTGTGACAGAAGCACGTGAGGTTGTGGAGAGGAGGAGGGGGAAGGCTGGGAGCCTCTCACAGGCTCTAACCGGAGTCTTAAAAGTGTATTAAACAATGTCCACGTAAATTTCCCAAGTGCAAGAAGCCAGAAGCTCCTCTTTTGTACCAGCTGTAGCACATGCACGGATTACCAGCCTGTTGAAACAAAAATTAAGGTTTGCGTTTGCTTGTTCTCCTCTGCTGGCTCTGTTCACGCCACGCCCCGCTTTGGCCGTACGTTCGAGCTGGTGGAAAATTACTGCCAAGCTGGGAATCTGAATAGCGACTTCCATGACAATGAATGGACCAGGCATTCTCCGCTCTCGTAGCTGGAGGGAAAATCACTCTTCTAAATGTTCATTTTTATGGTTAACACCAGTTGTCGGGCCACATTTAACCTTTCCGCTTTACTTACAGGCTTATCACACTCCCCACGCCCGGAAAAATCGGAGATCAGCTACTCCATCAGTGACGACAAGAGTTACGATCCATATGTGGACCATATTAAGGAGTTTCTGAAAGCATACGATGATGGCAACCAGATCGATGAAAGCAAATTTGAAGACTGCGGAGGTACAAGATCTTTAAGATACATACGTCTCAATACACCCAAGCTTTTAGCTGAATTATTAAGTAAGTCAGCTTAAAAGGGTACAGTTCAGGAAGTGATCTCCTACATCACTCCCCAGCTCTGTGTCATATGATCAACAGTTCAGGCTTAATTAGGGCTTTATTTGACCCATTTTGCTGTCCTGCATGCCTGTGCACTGTTGTAGTAATGACAAGCAAATACAGTTGTATTAGTCAGTAATAAGGTTTAATGCGTTTCATGTTCAGAAAAACCCCAATCCTATAAGGAGCGTGGAGATTTGGAGAGCGCTGACGGTGTGAGGAAGGCCTGCCGCTTCGATAGAACCTGGCTGAAGGAATGCTCAGGACTGACTGATGACAAATTCGGCTTTAAAGAAGGCAAACCCTGCCTCATCGTTAAACTCAATAGGATTGTGAACTTCAGGCCACGGGTGAGTTATCCAAGATTTTGATTCATGGTCATGCCATCGATATTACTCAACTTATTGTCAATGTATATACATCACTTGCTTGCAAACTATTTCTGTTAGCCTGAGGCAACATTTCCCTTAATATTGGGATTGCCATTATCTTTCCGCAGCCTCCAGCTTCAAATGAGAGTATCCCTGAGCCAGTCCGCCCTAATGTTCAGGGCAATCTGATCCCAATCCACTGCACAAACAAGGTGAGAAATGCTCACAAAGCTTCTTGGCGTAGAGATATATTGGTTTGCATCCTCTGCGTGTGTGTATGTTTTTTTTTTTGTGCCAGTTTTTACTTCAGATTACCCTCATATAGCATCAAAAATGCAATTACAAATATCAAAATAAATGTCTAATTTTATACAATATTTAGATAAAACAGTGTCAAATATCAGGTAGAGTATAATTATAGATTTGGATTTATGCATTTAGCAGATGCTTTAATCCATAGCGACATATATTGCATTCAAGGGACAGACTTACATTTGATCAGTTCTCACTTTTTCTGAGAATTGAACACATGATCTTGGCATTGCACGCTCTATTGTTTGAGCAACAGGAAAGCTTTATTAATTATTATTAATTGTAGTAGTAGTGGTAGCATTACTATTATAAGAACAATGGACTAGAATTTGAATATCAGTGCATCCCTAATCTTTTTTCCAGTCAAGTCTAAGCAAAGAAATATATACAGTGATGCAAAACTCAATAGTGCCATAGTGCTCCAGAGAATGATCTAATACTAATTCTGGTTGTCAACAGAGAGAAGAGGACGCACAAAATCTTGGACCGATCGACTACTTCGGGTTGGGGGCTGGCTTCCCCCTCCAGTATTATCCTTACTACGGCAAGCTGCTACAGCCCCAGTACCTCCAGCCTCTGGTGGCCATCAAGTTCCACAACATCACTCGGGATTACGAAATGCGCATCGAGTGTAAAGTATTCGGAGAGAACATCGATTACAGCGAGAAGGACCGTTCTCAGGGACGTTTTGACATCAAAATCACCATCAAGTCATGACCTTAGCTATGAAAATAGCACTTTTATTCTGCCCATTTCAAAACACAGTCATTTTAGATGAATAAACAAAGACGAGTACAAATTCAATTGGAAAAACAACTACGACAACTAGTCTTGAACAAAGTTTGATAACATACGGGACCTACACTTAATCTGTACGCTTTACACTAGCTTTCTCTGCATGTCTAGGGTTAGAATGTAAATTACAGGAAGAGTAGCAATAGCAAAGTATTTATTCTACTGTAAATGCGAATATTCCGTGAGCCATGGGACGTTCATTTATTACTGTAAATTATAATTCCACTACTGATGTAGCGAGCAGTGTTTCTGTCCCTTGAGTATTTCTGCCTAGTGTGGTCTCTTTATATTTTATGGAGTGTGCAGTGCAGTAGTCGCATACAATGGTCCTTTCCAAGCCATGTTGTAATTTCTGTTGTCTTATGTGAGAAAGCCTTAGCGGTCCAAGGTGTGTGTGTGTGTGTGTGTGTGTGTGTGTGTGTGTGTGTGAGAGAGAGAGAGTTTGAGTGTGAATGTGCGTATTCGTCTACTTAAAAACTGAAAATACTGGCATGGTACGCTCTGAACTCCCCAGATCTGCGTGTGTGTGTGTAAGTGACTGCACTCCGTTCAAACCTTTCTTTCCTTTTCTTTCCATCTTTTCCATTGATTGTGGGGAATATGTTTTTTTTTTTACATCACCTTTTGACTTTTTGTTTGATCATCTTGCAATTTGAGAAACTGGGGCTAATGACAATTCTGTGTAAGGCTTTTATTTTCCTTTACTATTAAGTGTAGAACTGTGTGTCTAGTCTGGAGGACTGAAGTGGCCAGTGGTCACCATGGCAACCCAGTGCTTTTAATTTTTTTTTTTTTTTTTGGTTCTGGAGACATCACATGACGTGGTGTTACTTTCTAATGAATGTTTTAGCCATTTTCATGGTGGAAGAATTTTATATTTATGCAGTTGTACAATTTTTTTCAGCAGGAGAAAGTGTAATGTATGAATCCAAAAACCAAAGTCACTGGTCAAAGGTTAGAAACCTATCAGATGCAAAGCAGTACCCCATGTAATAGGATATTTTGTTTTGTTGTTTAAAGTTCTTAAAAGTCATTGTTGGACATCAGAACACTTGTCAAGAGTTGCATTTGCTCTTGTAATGTTATTTAAATCTGGGTAAGACCTAAGAAGAAATAAATGGACAGACAACTGAGGTACTGTCTTTCAAGTGGTCTTTATTTCAATAACTGCTGGACGGACGTCTCTGATGGTTGTTTCACCCGTCTAAAATCTTAAAGAAATACTGGACCTGCAAAACAGAAATTCCCACAGTTCATTCCAAGCTTCCATAATGACACTGACAAAAGATCAATACCAAGACAAAAATACACACTATAAACATACTGTCTAATGTATGAATTTTATAAGGTTATTTTGTCATCCAATCATCCAACATGGGAGTCTTGTAAGGAAACCTACTACAGTTGAAAGCTGAAATACACTATACAACTTTTGTACAGAAATTTGCCCAGATTTGCAGTCTGGATAGACACTAGTTTTCAAAACTGATAGATTTCAGACAAAATCCTAGTGTATAATGGACGTATGCTCAGATTTGTTTTTGTTTTTTAAGCTTCACACCATGATCCCATCCAGTTGCAGGATATAAAACATGTTTCATAGCTTGAACTGATTTTGAAAAAACATTGTTTTCATTGGTCATTTTCATTCCCAGCAACAAGGCGCATGTTTCTGTGTGACCTGAAAGTCTAGTAGACATTTTAGTGTATGATACCTAGTTTTAACCATTTGTAAAGTCAGATGCCTGGTGTTTTAAAAATCTGTTTAGATTTCATGTAGTTTATCCCAGCTTTAAAGGGATAGTTCACCCAAAAATAAAAATTCTGTCATCAATTACTCACCCTCATTTTGTTCCAAACCCATAAGACCTTCTTTCATCTTCATGAAATCCAAGAGCTTTCTGACTGTCCATAGACAGCAATGCAACTGAAATGTTCCCAGGCCCAGAAAGGTAGTAAGGACATCGTTAAAATGGTCCATGTAACATCAGTAGTTCAACTGTAATTTTACAAAGCAACGAGAATACTTTTTGTGCGCAAAGAAAAAAAAATTCTCTGCCATTATCGAGAGTACCACGACACACACGCATACATTCCTCTGCTCGTAAACAAGGCTCAGCCCATGCGGTGTGGTACTCTCGATAATGGTGGAGAATGGGACAAGGAGGAGAAGAATTGTTGAATAAAGTCGTTATTTTTGTTTTCTTTGCACACAAAAAGTATTCTTGTAGCTTTGGAAAATTACAGTTGAACCCCTGATGCCACATGGACTATTTTAATGATGGCCTTTCTGGGCCTGGGAACATTTCAGTTGCATTGCTCTCTATGGAGGGTCAGAAAGCTATCAGATTTAACCAAAAATATCTTAATTTGTGTTCCGAAGATGAAGGTCTTAAGGGTTTGGAACGACATGAGGGTGAGTAATTAATGACAGAATTTTAATTCTTGGGTGAACTATCCCTTTAAGTGTCCAGTATTTCACACTTAGTTTTTTTCTGTTCACACTATTTATACTAAAAAATGGCATTGAATTGTGCACAAGTATGTGAATTGGGACACACCTTATGAGAGTGTTTCATAAATTATAATGTATTAAATTCAAAAAATGAACCTGTGTTAATTTGTGATGCACTTTTAGCACTTCATCAGGCCTGAGCATCAGCTCACCAGCTTGTTTTACTTTCAAACAATTGACTTTCCCTGAATTGTGCCTGTTACGGCAGCCGGCGTCTGTGCTGGGCCTCTGTGAGGCCTGAGCTCTTGGAATGTCATGGCTGAGTCGGTCAGCAGGCAAATGATTAACAAGGGGCCATTTGTGCCGGGAGGCTGGACAGATCAGGAGTTGTGGACAACAATGACGTCCACTGGGCCAAACCCACTCCTTGGCATAACAATGGCTTTTTTTTCCCCTTCTACCAAACTGCCTGCTTCCCTTCCTGTGAGACAAGCCGGGCTGTAGGTCTGCCTCGGCCCACTGCGGACAGTCATGAGACCTGGATGCCATTTTGTTCTGGGCTTCATAAGCATTTGTGGGATCCAGAAATATTTTTGAAGGCAAACAAAGTTCCTCAAAGCGAGTAAAATGAGACTGAACATAAAACGTGAGTGTGTGGCTCTTGCATAAAATTTGAATGAGATTTGCTTGAGCTCACCTCCAGAATCCCGTCTTCTGGTAGGTCGGTGCAGTGAACGGCATTCTGCACTTTGTTTTTGCCGTAGACTGCTCGTAAAGTGGCGGGCCGAAGGTGGCGTGCAATTTCCTGTGTGAAAACAGAAGACATAACGTGATGACAGGTCCGTGATGGGTTACAGTAAGAACAATGGCGCATATGCTTTGAACAGGGTTTCCTTGGTAGAGCAATTGGATAAAAGCACAGGTAAAGATGCATGTGCTGTGATGGTTACTCATGCTCAACCCTGCTACGAGATCACATAACGTCACATTCTATCCAGGGAGTCAGGTTGCTCACACGTGCTTGTTCACATTACTGCAAACATCAGCTTCCTAAACAGTCCTCTTTGAGTCACTTGGGAGTCACACGAAAACCTCTCAAACTTAAAGGGTTAGTTCACCCAAAAAAGAACATTTTGTCATCATTTACTCACCCTCATGTCGTTCCAAACCTGTATGAGTTTCTTTATTATGTTGAACATAAAAGAAGATATTTTGAAGAATGCTGGTAATCAAACAGTTGATGGTCCCCATTGACTTCCATAGTACTTCTTTCCCTACTATGGAAGTCAAATTTTTGGTCCTTCAAAATTCTTATTCTTTGAAAATATATTCTTTTGTGTTCAAGTTGTTCCAAACTTGTATAAGTTTCTTTCTTCCTTTGAGTTCACAAGATGATGTTTTTAAGAATGCTGGTAACGGAACAATTGATGGTAGCCATTAACCTCCACAGTATGGAAAAAAAAACACTGTGGAAATCAGTGGCTACCATCAACTGTTTGGTACTTCAAAACATCTTTTGTGTTCAATGGAAGAAGGAAACTCATATAAGTTTAGAAAGTCATGAGGCTGAGTAAACAATAACAGAATTGTCATATTTGGGTGAAAATTCACCACTGACAAGATGGGCTGTTAGTAAAACGTGGCTATTTGCAGTAGAAAGAAAGAAAGAAAGAAAGAAAGAAAGAAAGAAAGAAAGAGGTGCTAAATAGAAAACAGAAAAAAAGGCCTGTCTTTTTTTCCCAAAGACTTCAACACCCATAATGCAATTTGGCTTTTAGCACCTCCCTTGATCTGTAGTTTTTACAAAAGCCCTGGAGTTGTCAAAAATCTGTGTCATTTTGTCATCCAGTGGACTTTTTCTGACAAATAAACTAGAATATCTGAGTGCAGGTAAAATGGATAAAGATTCCACATTGTTTAATTATATATACTACCCTAGCAAGAAAGTAATATATTTAAAAATACATTTAGTTCATACTTACGGAAGCGTATTGCATTCACTTGAGGAAATTTTTTTTCTGAATTAACGACTTAATTATCTCAGAATTACGAGATAATTTTAATGAAAAAATTTTTTTGCTCTGTTTTTCTGAATTAACGACTTAATTATCTCAGAATTACGAGATAATTTTTCATGAAAAAAATTTTTTTGCTCTGTTTTTCTGAATTAACGACTTACGAGATAATTAAGTCATTAATTCAGAAAAACAGAGCAAAAAATTTTTTTTCATGAAAAATTATCTCGTAATTCTGAGATAATTAAGTCGTTAATTCAGAAAAACAGAGCAGATATTTTTTCCTCAAGTGAATGCAATACGCTTCCGTACATACTAAATATAGTTCAAATCTATTAACATATTTACTGGCATATCACTTGAGACTTACTGATCTAAAAATTATAATTCAGTTTTATTTGGAGTACTACTTGTGCACAATGCACATTTCTTAATATTAAGCCTAAAATCTGTTTTAATGTCACTATTGATGAGGACTGTATGATCTATGAATAATATCAATTAAATGAAATGTATTTAAAGTGTACCAAAAGTATACTTGCAATAGTTCCACTTCACCACAATCAAATGTACTTCAGTATATCTTTAGTTGGACTTCAGCACTACTTCCTCACAATTAAAGTCCATTAAGTACAAAATTAGTTGTTTAGCAGACTTTAAGTATACCAGTTTATGCCAAAAGTACAGTTGCAGGGTATTTTCATTAAGTGCATAAATATGTAAACGTATCTGTAGTATACTTAGCATGAAATAAATGTATTTATTTCATTTTAGTATATTTATTTTTCACTAGGGTCATTCCATCAGGTATAAATGAAAAATTCCCCATGCATATTTTGCTCATCTTCAAGTTGGTCACATGAATTTGCCGCAGTAACCAACAGAAAGCTGCTTGGTTTGATGTGCTTCGTACACTTTTTGTTTATGTGCTGCTGTTTTTGCAAATAACACCTTTAAAATGACAGTTTAATTTTATTTGACTTATTTAGACAAAATACTGTAGAATTTGTCATAATTTAATGTTCATTAACACTGTCAGGGGAAAAAAATGCAAAAATTGTACCTAACCCCCTAACAAGGGCATATTAGTTCCTCAGAGTAGTACCTTTGTACCCTTAAATTAATATTATTAACCTTTTAGGGGCGAATAATGTACAATTTTGCACTTTTTTCAGAGAATGAGTAATTATATCAAAATAATTATCAGTTTATCTGTTGGACAGAATTTAAATATCAGTGGATCCCAAATGAAAATAAGTTCATTCAGAATTGTGACATTATTCATGTGAAACCCAAACTGCTGTGTTATTTTCTCTGGTCAAGCTAATCTCAACCTGACATTAACACCAGGCTGGCAAAGAACAGGCTGCTCAGCATTCTGGGCATGTTGTCATCTAGCAAAAAACAGCGAAACGGTAGCAGAGGAACACAGGACATCAGTTAGGACTTCAGAGACAAGCAACAAAATGGGACTGATGTAGTTGAGTGTAACGGTATAAGCGATTTTAAAAAATACTTGATCATCTTTACAAAGGTGCACAAATGTTAAACAAATACTCCTCTCCTGCCACTACAGCGTGATAGAAGTTCAAGGGGTCTTGGCTGAGTTTATATTTCACTGCCCTTTCAGCAGAATGTTGGACTAATACCAGGTCTTGACTTTAATTCGTGCTCGCATGTGCTTCTCGTTCAGAGCTCAGCTGGCCAACTGGCTAAGGCTAAAATGGAACGTGATGAAATGAAATGTTCCCGAGGACAAACCCCGGCGGCTCTACTGTCCTCTGCTAATCTCTACCAGTAGGAAATTTAACTCCCAATCACCGCCCATGAGGGATGGCTTATCTTATGTAAATAAATTGGGTTTCCTTAGCCACACCCATCTTGTCACCTCCATTTTGATCTCTGGATTTCCATTTCAGTGGCCTGGAACTTGCTGAGGACCACACAGTTCAAACAAAGAGGGAGTATTAAGCGACCACACATTGTCATGAGAGAAAGTCTGAGGCAAA
This sequence comes from Tor tambroides, assembly GCA_021397915.2. Lineage (NCBI taxonomy): Eukaryota > Metazoa > Chordata > Actinopteri > Cypriniformes > Cyprinidae > Tor > Tor tambroides. The sequence goes on along the minus strand of JAFVLL020033235.1, from coordinate 18,641 downwards.
ATTAGTGTTTTGGTTTCAATAAAGAGCACTGTGTGTAACATATGATTTCCTTTCTTAAGCTTCGGCATATTTAGAGACTCTTGTTGGTTAGTTATTATCCTTATATCTTGTTGACTTAGAAAAGGAACATGAAGACAATGAAATCCTTCCCTTCTTTAGTTTTATCTAGATATAATGTCTGCTTTTGGTTACTTTAAAACAAGAGAGAATCTGATGTCATGGATACAAGTATAAAGACATTAGCAAGCTTCGTTCGTTTCTGAGTAACGAGTCAGTTCAAAGTGATGATACAGGCACATCCTCAATTGATCAAACACAGATGACTAACACACATCTCAGGATTTTTTAATTACGAACAGTTTGTGTAGGCAAGAGTCTAAAAGGCAACAAAAGAGAAAAAAAAAAAGAATTCAAATGCAACACGGTGCTAGTTTAGCAATAAGAAGAAAGTACTAAAACGTATATACAACATAGTACTATGGTAGACATCAAAGTACCATGGTATTACCACCATACTTTGAAAGAGTTTGAAAACTTGGGATCAGTATGATTTTTGATGTTAAAGTCTTTTATGCTCACCAAGACTGCATTTATTTGATCACAAATACAGTAAAGCAGTAATATTGTGAAAAACAGAATATTATCTCAATATATTCTAAATTGTAATTTATTACTTGATGAAAAGGCTGAATTTTTAACAGCCATTTGCCATTTTAGGGCCAGATTTACTAACAGCTTGCGCCAGCGCAAACCGTCTTTTGGCATTAAAATAGTACTGTCAGAATTTACTAAAGATGCGCAGTGAAGAATTAGCGCTGAAAAGGCGTGGACACAGTTATTTTTGTGTCTGACCTTATTGAATATGCATTTGTAGGAGTTTCCCTGTCAGACGCAAAATTTATGGGAGGAGAGTATTAAAATGAATCATGCAACGCGATTTACTAACGTTTGCACTCGTCAAATTACTGGAATTTGCGAAAATTATTTAACGCCCAAAAAAAGCATGTTTTAAAGCAGGCGGTAATTTGCGATGCGCTTAGTAGATTCCGCTGGTCATTATGGAAATGATCTGGCTGCACCTGTTCTTTAATGTGCGCACTGTCAGTAAATCACACGCAGAATTTTCCCCTCCCATCGGCACTTTCATGGAATTGCACTCTAACGCTAATTTGTTCTGTTTAGTAAATCTGGCTCTTAGATTTAGTGCGACATGAGCCTTCAGAAATCATTCTAATATGCTGATCTGGTGCTCAAAAATCATTATTAATGCTGAAAACGGTTGTGCTGCTTAATATTTTTGTGAAAAACATCGTTGCTTAGTAAAAAATAATTGACTTCTTACTGACGAAATCAAACTTTTGAACTGTAGTGTACATTTCATCCAAACATTTATCTTTACAGGGCTTAATCAGTCAACTAAACAACTAAAGTGTTTACTCTGTTTTAAACAGCCAAATTATTGTTTTAGCCTGACTGGAATCGAACCTTTAAAACACATGCAAACACACACATTTGCTTGCAGTGAGGTTCGTTTTCAGTGCTGAGAGAATTCCTGGCAAAGCTGGCTCACTATAATAGCGTTAGTTACCCGTAAGTGACCTGCAGCCACTGAGCTTAATGTCACTGTAATGAGTCCTGCCAAGCCCAAACACTGATGGTCACACACAAACTACAGGCTACGGTTAGAGACAAACAAGCTAAGGGAGTTCATTTTGCCTCTCACTGCCTCTTTGTCTCATGGAACTCTTTTGAGAATAGTGCTTAAATCAACACATTTGTGTGACTGAGATATCCATGTTGGTAATATCCATTTTGAAGGCTGCAGTTTGACGTCAACATTCATAGTGTGTGTGTTCATATTCAAAACAGGGCCGTTGCCAGACACACTGCATATACACACTAAACCTCTCTTACCCACCACACAGAACATAAAGTGAATGTCAACAGAGACAGACTGACGTAACACGATTGTCTATTTAGACCGAGGAAAAAATGGTTACCTCACAAACACTCCTCTCGCTGTTCACTGATAAAATAGGGCTCGTTTTCAGAGAGACGTCCCAGTCCTTAAGCCGAGTGTTTGGATATCTGTTCTCTCACACTAAAAGGACTCTCAGTGGCATTTAAAAGTGTTTGGCAATCTTCACAAATAATTGAAAACTAAAATAACTGTAATTTAAAAGACAAATTTACACTAGATGGGCAAAGTAGCCTTAATTGGTCAAATGGGTGAAAGACAATCTGGGTGTCAGATCAAGTTAGCAGAGTGTACTGTTCCAGATTTAAACTCCTCCCGTATGTGCCTGATCAGAATGTCAGCTGATCCTATTGCGTCGAAAAGTTAGAGAACACTACTACAAAATGCAAAAGGTATTTTCATCAATGATTTTTTTTTTGTTGCATTTTCTAGTTGAATATACATTTTTTCATTATAAATTATCAGCATAGCAATTGCTACAAATAGTGCAGAATCCTTAATATTTTCTACTCATTTTTGTCATAACATTCCATTTTTCCTAAAACCTGAATATTGAATATATAAATTATTATTAAATTAATTTTATTCATAAAAGATCCATTCAATTGATTAAAAGTAACAGTAAAGACTTACATTATCACAAAAGATTTATATTTTAAATAAATGCTTGAAAATCTTGAAAACAGTGCATCACAGTTTCCACAAAAATATTAAACAGTAAAACTGTTTTCAACACTAAATATTAAAAAATAATTGTTTCTTGAGCACCAAATCAGCATATTAGAATGAGATCTGAAGGATCATGTGACACTGAAGACTGGAGTAATGGCTGCTGAAAATTCAGGTTTGCTATCACAGAAATAAATTATAAATTTTAAAATATAATAAAACTGAAAAAGGTTATTTTAAATGTTTTATTGTAACATACTGTATTGTAATACACTGTACTTTTGGCAACAACAAAAAAAGCAGTCTTGGTGACCATAAGAAAAAAAAAAGTCCCTCCAAAAACTGAACTGTAGTGTAAATTAGATTGTAAATTTAAGATTTTTAGTGTTGACATTTAGCTGACACCGAAGCTGGTCACAAGGTCAGAATCTTTTAGTTTACTGTGTATGTCAATGCCACCTCTTACCTGTAAAAACAGCCGTGTTTATTAAATGAGGTTGCAGTATCTCCTTCACAGAAGGCCCTCACTTCACAGCTATTAAAATAGTCAATGTGCTAATCTGCTTTGTGTCTAGGTTAATTAAACGAGCAACAGATTCCTTTCATTTAAGAGGTCCTTTTGTAATCCCAACCATGCCAAGATTGGCCTTTCCAGACAACTGTCCATTTCAAACAAAGCCCTGTCTCTACACAATCATTAAAAACACATAAACTATAACACCACATGGTTTAAAATACCAAATTGCATAAAAGTAGATTTGGTTTCAGCATATAACAGGGTTTTAGTTTAAGCGAAAAACTGATGGTAACCTTTAGTCCCAAATGAGTGATTCAGGACCTAGAGAATTAATGACGTCACAATTGTGCTTTCACCAAAGTGCCCTCGAACAAAACACTTCACCACAGGTGGTGGCAAGGGAATTGTCTATGTTATTAACATACTTGTAGTCATTTGAATAAGAAGCTTCAGGTAAATGGCAAGGAACAAAGTCACCATTTGCTTAAAGGTGCAGTCACGTTTACCGTTCTTCTGCAATTTTTTTACAGGTGAAATCTAAGCATTACAATAGGAATTCATGACTGGGAATTTCGCATGAGGGCGAAAGATGTCCCCATGCAGATTTTATAGCGGCTTCAAGTTGGTTACTCAAATTTGCCGCACTGACCAATAGAAAGCTGCTTGGATTGAAAGTGATTTTTGGGTCAATGAACCTTTTTGCTCCTCAAAATTTTTAATGTGAGCACACTTTAAGGCATGACAACAAAGGCTAGAGCGCTAAGCTAGCGTGAATGTCAGACAAATGTGATATAAAAACTTACTATTTTTTTTTTGGGCCATTTTCAACAAGCAAAATTATCAATAACAACCCGAAACAGGCTTTCCTAATGTTAGGAAATACAGGGAGTAGCTGTGAGCTAAATTGGTGGCAGATGATGGGCAGACTGTGCGAGGCAGTTCCAGTTCAGTCCCGGTCACATGGCTCACTCACTCCATGTTCCTGGTGCCGCTCTGATGTAAGATGGCCTTAATTAAGCAGCAATCGATGCTGTGGGACGACACTGGAGCCTCCTAAGAGAGCACTGCCATGGTAACTACAGGTCTCCACGGCCCTGACTTTATGGCCACATGCTTACAGCACTGACACATGCTAGCCCTCAGCACCAACTGACATCACAATTAAACCCTGACTGATTGAATAGCTTAGTTTGTGGACGAACAATCTGGTTTACAACAGGAAATGTACATGGGCTGATGCTGAGCTATTTATTCTCCCATTGGTACAAATGAGTCAAAAACAAAATATCAAGCAGGAAATAGTTAAAAATACAATTATAATTGCATATATAATATATACATTAAGACAAGGATACATTTTTAAACATTGGTAAAAACTTATTTTATAGCATATCCATTCATTTCTTCCCTGGCCAAAGAAAATTTTATGAAAAATCTCACTTTCCTTGATCTTTTGAAATTAAATAGTTCAATGCACTACAAACAGAAACATTATGAGGTGAAAAAAATGGGATAAATCATAATACTCAAAACCTTAGAGTAAAAAGAGCCACTTTGATTTTTCATAAAGGCATGACCTATTTATTCACTCTTAAATGCACATTAGCTGGACCATCCTGAGAAATAATGAATAATTATTATTAATAATTTTTTGCATGATTTGAACACAATTTAGGATAAAAGCAAAGGACTCTGACTATGTAAAAACACTACCGTTCAAAAGTTTGGGATTTTTTTCTTTAAAGTAATTAACACTTTTATTCAGCTAGGACACATTCAACTGATCAAAGTACAGTTAAAGACATTTATAATGTCACAAAAGATTTCTTTTTTTCCACAACTGTTTTCAACATTGATAATAATACAAAATGTTTCTTGAGCACCAAATCAGCATATCAGAATGAGTTCTGAAGGATCATGTGACACTGAAAACTGAATGACTGCTAAAAATTCAGCTTTTCCATCACAGGAATAAACTATACTTTAAAATATATTCAAATGGAAAACATTTGTTTTAAATTGTAATAATACTTCACAATATTACTGTTTTCACTGTCTTTGTGCAGCCTGGGTGAGCATAAGAGATGTCTTTCAAAAAAAAAAAAAATTCTATCTTACAGACCCCAAATTACTGAACGTTAGTAAAAAGCAACTAGTCTTACTAGAAACACTATGGCCTTTCTGAACAGCATTTTGCCTGAACATTAGAGAAGCTTCTACAGCACATTTGGTTATTTGTACTTGAGTGACTGAGACGTTGTCAAATACCCTAATCCAGGAAAAACCTCATTGTTACTAAATGCCTTTGCTCTTTATTTACAGGCTATAACATGTTGGCCTGTCAAATTTCTCACAGACGGATCTAACAAGACTGTACAGAAGACACGTGAGACAACAGTGCCAATTGTGCTTTGTTTCTCTCTGTAGCAGGCAACACAGGCCTTGACTTACACAGAGCCATACTAGAACAAGCACACTAGATTACTGACATCCTATAAAACTCAGCTCAAAAAATAATTCACAAACTTGACCTTACACTGTAGTGCTGTATTAAAGACATAATTCTGCCTCCATAAACCATTGTGTTTACTTTTGATATGATTGGAGGACATGGATACACAAAATGCTCTAGGAGCACATGCTATTGTCTAAAGTAGGCAAACACTGTGTCCAAACATCTAATCCTTTATCTTATCACCATTGTCTGTGACAAATCAGGCACGGTTACATTCCCACTGTATAGGTTTACCATGTTACAAGTAAGTTACCTTCGTTTCCAAGTGGAGGTTCTGTTACGGTATTTTGGCACCTGGAGCTGAAAGCCAGTCAGTCATTGACAGGCATTCAGTTGAACTTTGTCAGTTGTCTGATCTACATCCGACTGTGACCATTCATGAACACAGCACACATGAGACTGGCACAACTAAGAGAACAGGACCCCGGTGCGTTCTCACACAGAAAACAAATGGCTAATTTCTTCTGGTCAGCCTTGGAGCTTATCAAGTTCAAACAGACACATATGTAACTGAATGCAGAAAGGCAGACAATAACAGCAGGTATTTACACAGGAACCAGTGAATTTATTCTTTTGTGAGACTGGTCTGATCTAATAAAACAGCAGAATACAATGTCACACATTTAGAAACAACCTTGTAACTTGTTCAAGGAAGTTTTGACTAGAAATACATTGCTTCCTTGTGTACACAGACACTTGAGTCAGAGAATCTGGTTACACTGAACAATCATAACACGCAAGAATAAGAAAGGTAAAAAGTCTCAACACTTGACTTGAGTGGAGATCTTAAAGCCAACAGGTACCACCATTATGATTTTTTCACTACTGTCACACATATCCCCTTGCTCTTCTTTACTTCTGTCAAAAAGATAAACTGTAGCATAGAGAGTACTTACACTCTTAAAAATAAAAATGCTTCACGATGCCATAGAAGAAACTTTTTTGTTTAAATGGTTCCATAAAGAACCTTTAACATCTGAAGAACCTTTCTGTTTCACAAAAGGTTCTTTGTGGCAAAAGAAGGTTCTTCAGATTATAAAAAGGTAAGAAAGAGATGGTTCTTTAAAGAACCTTTGACTGAATGGTTCTTTGTGGAACCAAAAATGGTTCTTCTATGGCATCGCTGTGAAGAACCTTTTAAGCACATTTATTTTTAAGAGTGCATTAGGGCTATATAAACATAAAAAATTATGGCCGATAACAGATAACCATTAACATTAAAATAATAGCTTCACGTTGACAATCAATAAATGGCCAATAATAAAATTCTACACTATTTTATCTAAATACAATAAAAAGGAAACACAAAAATGTTTTTTTACTCATTTTAAATGCTACAAGTTGTTTTAGACATCCCAAAACACAATATACAATAAGAAAAATAGATATTATTACATTTAACAGTGTTATTAAATTATTAGTGTTTTTCAAAACCAACATTAAAGCTAGGATAGGCAATGTTTTTCAAAAGCATTTTTGTTATACTGGTCGAAAATCTCTTCACATCCTGATAGCAATCAATAATTAAACTGTTATGATTTTAAAAAATCCTCTGTAGAAGTCTCAGGAACATAAAACCTTCATCCAATCATTATATTCGGTCTGAATTAAATGATAGGGTGGCCTACCTGCCTGTCTACCTATATACTTGCGTACCTCCACACAACTAAAAGGGTGTTTTTCTGTATTTCATTACAGAAGTGCAAGCCAAAATTTTCAGTGTATGTGGCAAAAAGACTTGCCAAAACACACAGAGACGGATAATGGGGTAAAAGAAGGGTAAACATTGGTAGTGTTTTTACAAGATGGAGGAATTTGATGGAACGTTTGGATTTCAATCAAGCCAATGAACTTGCAGAGTTTCTTCCTGACAGGTAAGCTAAACTTCAAGTTAAAAGTATTCCTAATATGTTGGACCATTATGAAAGTAGCAGTCCAAGTACTTATACCTGTCAAGACATGGCCTAATTTTTATAGACCCATAAGATTTGTGTTTGTGGGAAATGAACAATTAAATACCCAATATTGATGCCAATAATTTTAAATATCTCTAATATCGGTCAATAACCGATATGGTACAGATATGTTGTACATTCCTACTATTTATTGTAGTTTTTAATGTGTTTTAATTTAGTTTTTGTTGAACAAAGTAATATACATTTATAATATCGCCCGTTAGTTATTAGCTATAACATTAAAATAATTATCGGTTGTGGTCATAATTTCATTATCAGTGCATCAACATATTTTATTTGTTTATTCATTTTTTTAAAAAGCACAAAATAACAATTTCCTCCTTGCAGAGACTGGTGCCACAGTGGGACACAAAGAGGCTCAAAATGTGATAAATTCTGCCAAATGAAACATGTATCTTCAGGCATGAAGTTAATCTTCAGTGTTGCTGGCATAATGATAGACGCATGCTCCTGTTGCTTGTTTCCCACCATATGATGGACCATGCTGTGCTACTGCTCCCCGATACAATCTTTAAACCAAAAATAAACTTTACAAGACTATTGTCATGGATCTTCCCATTTCACTATTTGGTAAAGCTTTACATGACACTAAAGTGTGTTCAGCAGTGGGAAAACCACTGAAGATCACGAAGCAAAAGAGTGGTTAGTGAAGCATGCTGAATCTAGACTGACTAACCATGTCATTAAACACTGACCTCTCCCCCCCAAAATCTACCATACGCATCTACCAACTCTGCAGATGATGTCATAAAAAGCTGATTCATGCTCAGGAAACTTCATGACGCTCTGTCAAGATCTCACAAACCTTTACACATTCCAACCCGAATTAATGTAATCTTTGTGTTTATACAGGATTTTGAAACTTTCGGCTGAAATGAAAGAAAAACACGCCTGCCTTCAGACTCAAACAGCGATGAAGAGTATTATCCTCTCTTTATGAACTACAACTAATCCTTCACAAACAACACTGAAAATATTTCTCCCTTTCTTTTGTTCACACAATCCTGGAGTCTCAAAGTGTTAATGATTTATCCTAATATCCGGCTTGCAAATCAATTTTGATGCTATCCTGCAATATTATCTTAAGGACTGTTACACTGACCTAAGACATTTTTTTTCACTAGGCTTATTACAGACCGAAAGCACGAATGCAAACATGTCACTGTAGTCTAGGTGACAACAACAAACAAAACTGCATGCAACTTTTTCTTAAAAAAACTTTAGTTAGGTGTGTCAACACTAGATGCATGCAATCCTAACAAGACTTCTTCCATTACAATCAATAGAGCTGTCTATCCTGGGAGCTGTAATGACGCACTCTCTGTAGCTACACCGGCTGCTTTATTTTGCCATCAATCTGAAATTAATTTGGTCATCAACAAAGCATATTGCAAGACGATTTATCTAGCAAACATTTACTGCACTAAATTCACTGATTTAAGAATGAAGAACACTGGAATGACTGTTCAGGTTGGAGCAGTTCAGTATAAAGTCCTTGCAGGTAGTATGCCATCTCAAAAATAGAGCTGTAAGACTCAGGCAAGATGTGTTCAAATACAGTTCGAGTCATAGCGTGATGACACCCCTGACCATTTCCTGTCCTCTTTCTAATAGACCCTTTTTCTGTTAGTAAACATTGTGACATTTTTCTGTGGGCGGAGCTTAGCTGGAGGCAGAAATATTCCCCTGACCGCTTCACTAACGCTAGCTATGAAGTTTGTTAGCTTGGTTTTTTAACAATAACTGGAGAAATTCCGATTTGACCTGCATATGTAAGGTCGCTCACTGTGCGGGACCGCGATTATTATTTGAAAAGGTTAACTTTAACAGACGAAACCAGATTGGCGGACCTGCACACGCTTTTACTCAAAGGATGGACGATCTGACAGGATTCCCTCCGGTTGAGTGACTCACATCTAACCTGTATAGTAAAGACAAACTCACCATGTCTGTCTAGTCGTGAAGATGTATATATTTCAATTTCAATAGGCAACTATTTATACATTATTATTCCAGCCACAATTAATCACAACAATGTATATACAATTACAAATGATTAAGCATAAATCGTCAGTTTGTTGTTTTATACACATGCACACAGACATAGTGGTGAGATGCATAAGAAATCTTTAGACGTGCCCATAACAACAAAAGACAATACTTTATTTAACCTTTTCTGATAAGAAGAGTGCGCTGCAAACGCGAGCATTTTTGACTATTTTTGATCGATTAACTACAGCTGTTGTCGTTTTTTTTGTCTGGCAGAGGCAGCAGGTATGCATTAACATTTCAAATTGAAGCCTACTACTACGTCGGTTCTGGCACCCAACATTACAAGAAGACGATATTTTAAGCTCCTTATGTAGCCGAATCTGCGCTGGTTTGAATGGGCCGCCTCCAGTTTTCCCTTTGTTTTGCCTCCAGCTTGCGCTGTGACGTAGGCCCTAAAAGGGTCTATATACCAGTGTTGTTAAAGCTAAAAATAAAATGAAAATTAAATGGTGGAAAACAAACGAAATTAAACAAAAATGTTAAATAATTTTCTTTAATTGAAATAAAGCTGAAATAAAAAACAAATACTAGATGATAAACTTTAAAAATGTAAACAAAATTTAAAAAAAGTTGCCTTGATGAGTAACTGACAAATAAAATAAGTTTAAGTTGACATACTACAAGAAAACTTATAAAAACTGAAATAAAAATAGATTAAAGACATACCCTGTTAAGAGCTGTGCTACAATTTAGCATAAATAACTGAAATCAGTTTATAAATGGATGTCAAAGACATCTCAGCACACAGTTGTGTTGTATATGCATTTAGTGTGATTTGATGAATGGAAAGGAATGAGTGGTAACCCACATTTATACACAGCAACAATCAAAAAGTGTTTACGGTTCAATATATAGATCAGGCGATCTCCCCAAAACACATAAAAACTACGTTTTACACATCATACTGGCAGTGTTTACAAACCACAGACATGCAGTCACAGATCCAGCACAAAAGGAGAGGGAAAGCAAGAGAACTTGTCAAAATAAAGAGCATGAGTTTAAAGAACTCGTGAGATATAAGACAATAAGTGTTGCTGTTATGACCAGACAATGCTGATATACAGCCAGTCAGAGTGTTTAAAAACCAACCACACACTCTCACGCTCTCTCTCTCTCTCTCTCCCTCTGTGCCATGTGAGTGTGTGTGAAAGAGAGGGTGGGGAGGTCCCAGGGCGGGGTTGTCAACTGAGAAGTGTGGAGCTGTTTCCGGAACCCATGATTGAGCAATCCAGTTTGACCTTGTAAAGGTCACAACACTACAGCCATGTTTTGCATATCAAAGCCATTTGTGTCAAAGAACAAAAATATCTAGCGGGCGAGAACCAGCTTGTGTAAGGCATAAACTGTGATAAATTTAGTCAATAGAAACATTTCACGTCATATCACCCATATGTCCAGCTCTTGAGTAATAAAGCACTAACAGCTTGAGAGTTTGCTACTGAAGGTCCAAGAAAGAAAACTTAGCTATTTTACGAGGTTGTGAATTTGTATGAAATTTGTACAATTTGTTTGAAAACATACAATTTTTAGGAAAAAAGTAGGCCCACCCCTACTCCTTACTTCTAAATTTAAGTGGGAAGTAAGCAGACTGAACGCAAATGTACAAATAGTGTCATACTAATTCAGATGAACTAGCCACAAATTTGCCAAAGCGTAAAATACTTTCGAATTGCCATGAAAGTGTGATGGGAGTTCTCAGTAGATGATTTGTCCCACTGAAACTACTAAAAAGAAGAAGCATCCCTATATTATCCACTGGATTTTCATCTGTTATACCATGGTCTGTCTGAATACTCAATTCTGATTGGTTGGAAGGTGTGCGTTAAAACCGTTCAATGCACAGGTAGTTCCAGTCAGTTTAATTACTATTCCAAATTAATGCACTTTAGATGAGTGTTATATTTTGCATTAAATTAGCAATTTGTTATGGCACATATTAAAGAGCTTGCTTTCAACTCGTCATAGACAAGATTTGCTACTTTCCACTGCTAAAGCAGGAATTCTGATTCTAAAGACCATTTTAAAACTTTTGATACATCTATTTATTCTGAAGTAAGTTTATTCAGGAAGACAAATTGTTATTATTAATTGTATATTTTATTATTAAATGTAATATGTATTATTATTATTTTAATTAATTTACTATTTGAATTACAAATATATTTGAATAATAATACTTTATTACATTTTAAATGTGTATATCTGCTAAAAGATATTTTTGTTAACTTTTTTGTATACTCAATGAGTATATATACACAGAACCTAAAAGCTAACAAACATAGACTAAAAGGTCACAACGGAGTCCTTAAACTCTTGAGCACTTAGTCCACATTTTTACCATCACAGGAAACCAACTGGACCATAAGCAAGCACCACACTGAAAATGGCAAAGTCCACATTATTATCAAAACCTTTAGTACTGTGCGTAAGGCCGATAAACACCAACCCAAGGACTCCAAGGAGCAATTAATTCTTATCTAATAGAACATCATGACTGGTACCTGCAATTTACAAGCTATTTCTGGCAGTAGTAGAAATCGCTTGGCAGAATGGTGGCCACCTAGAGCGGAAACAGTCGTCATGCAACATGAGTGGGCAGACTAATCTTTCGTACAAGACGAAACCTTCATGGTGGTGTACATTTCGACTGGCTGATGCAGACACAAAGCAGGTTTTTACCCAGGGAGTACAGATGATATGCCTTCAGAGCGCTACAGATTACATGATACATAAGGTAAAAGAGGTCACTGAGTCCAAGAGAATGAAGGACCATTAAGTCTCTGTTATAACTTTCATAAAACCTTGAGGTCATAATGAGGTTGTATGCTCATATACATACAGTATATAAAATGAGAACTGAAATTATTAATGCTATAATTGTGGGTATAAACTTGGGGAAACCCCAAGTAAATAAATACACATTATAAAAAGATTGAACCGTCTTGTTACTCACAGGGTCTGCAGGTCCACAGAACTCCCGAAAGGTTCTGGGTGCGTCTGTAGCATGGATCTCCAGGGCCATACAAGGTCCGGAACAAAGTTCATCCACCATATTCTGCAACACAAGCAGTCAAGAGTTAACGATTCCCCTCAGTCTACCTGCAGTGCCTGTACCAATGAAAGAGCTTATTATCTGAACAGACCTTGGGAAGACATTGGAGCAGCTGGAGGTCTCAAGTTACCACTGTGCCTCTTAATAAATATATAAATTAAAGGATGTCAAAGCAAACAATTGTTGCTATTGTTCTTGGAACAGGTAATTTGTAACAAGACTAGTTCTCATTCTCTGTTAATCTGGTTTGATGAGTTGGCCTCTGTTTTTGAATGTGAAGTGCCCATCAAGCACAAACCACTAGACAGCTTTCGCATATAGCTACAGTGTCCACAATGGCAACTTTTTAGTTTTATATTTCAAAAATAATAATAAGCACTAGGGAAGTTTAAAAAAAAAAATGCAGCTTTAACCATTTTTGCATCTCAGAGACACGAAGCATTTAAGATAAACCTGTTAACAATGAGTTCCTTGTTGTGAATACACACAAAAAGTATTTCAAAAGCAAAAATTTATGACATACAAAACAAAAATTGCAAATGCTATATACCCACTAAATTACCATCATAAACCATCTGTAGCCTGGTTCTAACTAAGGTTCCGAAAAGGGGGTTTTCACAGCAATGCCATGAAAGAACAATTTCGGGTTCCCCAAACAACCTTTCAGTTCTAAAAAGAACCATTTTTTCTTAGTGTGAATAATATTTTAATAACCTAAAGAAACTTTTCCTACAATGAAGTACATTTTGTGTGAAGGAAATGTTCTTTATCAAACCATATATGCAAAGAAACTTGATTTTTAAGAGTGTAGGCTACGGTTAAAAAATGAAGATTAAAAGGAATTAAAGAGCTTCCCCATTTCACTCAAAATCTCCCAATTCATTATCAGTGTGCATGCAGCCACAGCCTCCGCAACTCAATATAAGCAGTGCTGTTACAATGATATGATGCAATGATAACAGGGAATATATATATTATTTGAAAACAATTCCTTTTATTTTCTTAAAAGGTTTATGCGTATAATGGAGATTGGAGGATGAGTCATTAAGTGGTGACATGGAAACACGTTACAAAATGCATCATGCAATTTTGGGAAGATCACTGTTCACTATATTATAATTCCACAAAAACTTTTAGATCAACGGTTCTAAAAGCCATCACTGAAGAGAGAAAAAGGACATGAAGAAAGAAAAAAGACCTGTGGAATTGTTCTTTGTACTGAACTGTGCTAAAGTATCATGATAAGATCTGCTTGGCACTGGTGCACTTTGTTCCAGCAGCCAGAGTAAGACTATTAAATGACTTTACAAATGTATTTTTGCAGAACACCATCATTAGTTCTCACTCTCTTAATTTGTAAACTCACACTGTTATAGTAGCGGCAAGCTCAGTGCAAGTGTTTCATGGGCTCTTTGCACCTGCAGTGTGCAGTCTTGTGTTTTGGTGAATGTGAGGCAATCAAAATGTTGATGAGACAGTTTTCATGGCAACAGACTCCAAAATAGCCTCTGGCTTCAATGACCCAGAACCGAAAATGGCTTATATTTGGTCTAAAAGACTTGTGTGGATGTTATCAGAATAAATGATTGCTATTCTGCAGAAATTCAAAAGACAAGAACTATTTATTGAAGCTTAATAGCCAACAGTAACGTGAAGGTTGTTCCCGTGAACCAAAATTCCATGTACTGTGACGTAACACTTTGCCCAAAACAAGGAAATTGCCATGAAGTGAGTATTCATATATTTTTATATGCCCCATCGGTGCCTTGATAAAGAGGTTTGCAGGAGACAGGTGCACATGCAGTTACGACATGCTTTGGCGGCTACGCCTTCTTCTCTAAATGAATAATTAAACATAACTGGAATCACATGTGAGCTAGAAAAGGGAGAAACTGAACTTCTTTGTATGGACCCTTGAATTGACTATAATACATAGTAGTTTGGATATGGTTAAGGTCAAGGACAAGTTTAGTTGTACTATCAACAAGTATCTAAGTGCACTGTATCAAATGATTAATTTAAATGTCAGTACATAGCAATTAAAGACAAAATAAAGTGGGTCAGTGTTTTCTTTAGTGGACCAATTGAAATCATAGAAGAGAGTGCAGCGACATATACTTACAGTGTACTCAGCTACAACCCCTTTATAAACCTCTAAAAACTCCTCAGCATTCACTCGATCCATGTTGAACTGTAATCATGGAAAACCAAGTCACAATTTGATTACTGAATAAAAATAAACTTAACACTTACAGTGACATTGTAAAAAGCAAAAAAACATAGCAAAAATTAAAAAAAAAAAAAAATCAAGATATAACATTATATATGACAATATAATATATAATAAGATTCCATCATTCAGGACAAAACAACAAGAATGATTTTGTTTGTGAAAATAAACAATGTATTAATCATTTATGAGATAAAATCTCCAAGCCAACTATTCCAAAACACCATTATCACTGTCTGATATTCTTTTTATAGACCACCAACTCAGGCCTGGGCATACATGCTTTCTAATAGTAACAAAACCTTCATTGATTCACTCTAGCCCAGGGGCATCCTCTGTACACTATTTTCAGCAGGGTCAGGTGACAAAGCTGCAGCCCTGTAACTGGTCAGCAGAGGACTCATTTGGTGATGTGGGAGGCTACTGATCTGGTCGCAGATTGCATGGTCGATGACGGGGTCAGGTTACACCAAAGGGAAAACATAATTGTGTTTGCCCTTGGTTCATAGAGAGACTCTATTTTTACTTCTCTTAGCTTGATATTAGTTTGATCATTTGTTCTTTTAAAGAGAGGTGGTCTAATATCCATAAAATGTGTATATCTTTCTTTAAAAAAAATTATTTCAACTTTATTATTTGAATTTTATTATTTGAACATACTGTTTATTTGTTAATAAAAGCACTGCTATTATATGTAAGCTTCATCTAATTGTAACGTTCAATGTGTTTCTTTAATAGGGAACATTATTGGCTAAAAATGGAAATTTAAACTGAACTAAAATACATACCATTTGTAGGGCAGATATCTCAAATCCCTTTTCTACAATTGACTTAAGGATCTTTCCCGTCAATGCTGAAAAAAAAGAAAAAATTCAAATGAAAGATGCTCATTTAAATTTAACTGGCTTGAATGTGTGCACGCGTGTGCGTATGTGTATATGTGTGTGTGTTTTGGTTCCAGAAGATAACAAATAAATAATGAATAATTTAAAGATTTATAATAAAAACAGATTTAAAAAAAGATGTGTGTAATATTAATAAGCTTATATTAAAAAAAAGACACTTTTCCTTTAAGGATAGCAAAGTATAGTGGAATACAGTAAATGTACAAATTAAGGGAATTTTTTCAGGCTTAAATTAATATTACAGTTAAAGGTGAAGCGTGTAATACTGATAAGTATAAACTTTAACAACGCAAAATTGACATTTTCCTTTTAAGGACATCAACGTATAATGCAGGGCATATTCACATGCTTTTGGAAACAACTTGCACTTCTAAGAGCTGACTAATCATTAGACGGAAGTCTAATGATTAAAGATTTGAGATGCTAACACAAAGGTTTCAAGTTCAATACCAAGTAGCAGTGACCTAGGAACTCATGTGATCCTGCTCTACTGACTATGCGCCCTTGCTCTAGGGTGACTGTCCCTG
This sequence comes from Tor tambroides, assembly GCA_021397915.2. Classification (NCBI taxonomy): domain Eukaryota; kingdom Metazoa; phylum Chordata; class Actinopteri; order Cypriniformes; family Cyprinidae; genus Tor; species Tor tambroides. The sequence goes on along the minus strand of JAFVLL020033235.1, from coordinate 2,220 downwards.
CAGTTAAACAACTATATGTTGCATTGGCTACATCAGTTAAGTGACAAGTAAGACTTTTGACCTTCTGTTTAACCGATATGATCACGCAGAGTTAAAGGCCAACAAACAGTTCACGAGATCATGAAGGAGTGACTTCAAAGGACAGACTTTGATCTCAATAACACGAGAGTGAATCTCTAAGTCTGTTCCTTTGGACTGAGTGCTGAAAGATTGTATTAATAAAGGGCACAGTGGGGTATGTATCCATTAGCACTGAAGTAGAGGTTTATGGTTTCAATTTCAGTAAGCAGTACTGAATTTATGTTTCCAAAAGCACATATTCAATCAATCAGAGCATGTAACATTATTTTTTTAAGTGAATTTGTTTTTCCCACGATTCAATTGCAATGCAGTCGGATAAGTTTACAGCATTCTCTGACACAAACAATTCAATTTGCAGTGTTTTTTTTTCTCATATCTTTAAGAGAAAGGGCAAATACAACATAACACAAATTAAATGTGATTTCACCCGTATTTCAATAGCTGAAAAGTGCAAGGACAGACAACCTGTTTGACATTTCCATATTTAAAATTTCCTATAAGAAATTAGAGGGAAATTATTAAATGCAGTATCACATAGAGCGTAAACACCATATGACAGATAAATTCCCCATGCACCATAGTAACTGCCCTAGAGAATTTTCTTTTGTCACATAAATGACATCTTCACACATCCCTAACCCTCCCTCGGCACCGTCGGTGACCCTAAAGGTTCTAGCTCTGACAGCAGCTTCCAGACACAATCTGCTTTGTTGCTAGGCAATGGTATCAGCACTGCCTGGCTACACGTTTGTCTATTCAAGTCATGAGCTAGTTCAAAACAAATCAAACTGCTTTTCTATTAGCTAAGACATTTCAGTTTAAAAAATAAGGATTCATTGGAGGACATTTACAAATGTTTAAAACTTCACATTGTTAAAGTGACTTTGGCTGATAGTTTTGAAAGGAAGTCAAATCTGCTTTGAATGCCTAATATCAACAGGCTGGACTTTTACAGATGTTTCCAGCTACAACTAACTTTAGTGTTACAGACTTTGAACCATATGGCGTGAATGGTTAATGTATTCCGATACATTAATGAATGGTGCCCAAAGTTTAAGCCATTTCACACTGACCTTGATGACAACATTAACCATCTAGAGAAACTCACTTCACACCGCATACCAGGTTAATCATTGTATTCTATTAAAAGAACAGAGAAAGTTGGCAAGTAAAAATGTGCTACAACTCTATGATATGACCCTAACCCTGGACAATAGGTTTGAGTAAATCATTACCTATTTATTATGGCATGCTGCTGGAGTATAAATCAGGCGCAGACAATTCACAGAAATATGACCTTTAGCTTACCTAGAGCTACAGTATGCACAGTCACTATGCATGCTATGTGATATGACAAAACAAAGTCACAAAGGACATTATTAGCCAATTTTCCACAGTATATACTACAGTACAAAAGTCTAGTGTCAGTAAACCTTTTATTGGAGAGAAATGGATACTTCTATTCAGCAAGGATGCATTAAATTTAACAAAAGTGACAGTAAAGACACAATTAAAAAAAATGATATTTCAGAATAATTGCTATTATTTTAAACTTTCTCTTCATCAAATATCCTGAGAAAAAGAAATGTAGCACCGTTTCCACACAAATATTAAGCAGCTCAACCTATGCTGATAATAATACGAAATAGTTCTTAAGCATCAAATTAGCATATTAGAATGATTTCTGAAGAATCATGTGACACTGAAGCTGTTAAAATATATTATAATAGAAAACAATTCTTTTAAATTGTAATAATACCTCATGATATTACCATTTTTACTATATGTGACCCTGGACCACAAAACCAGTCTTAAGTCGCTGGGATTTATTTGTAGCAATAGCCAAAAATACATTGTATGGGTCAAAATAATAAATTTTTCTTTTATGCCAAAAATCATTAGGATATTAAGTAAAGATCATGTTCCATGAAGATATTTAGTGAATGTCCTACTGTAAATATATCAAAACTTAATTTTTGATCAAGAATATGCATAGCTAAGAACTTAATTTAGACAACTTTAAAGGCGATTTTCTCAGTATTTTGATTTTTTCGCACCCTCAGATTCCAGATTTTCAAATAGTTGTATCTCGGCCAAATATTGTCCTATCCTAACAAACCATACATCAACGGAAAGCTT